>LOND01006817.1:4353-25810 GCA_014220965.1 Paragonimus kellicotti
AAGCTTATACTTCTCCATGCAACTCTCCTAATTTATTCGGTAATCTGAGCACGGAATGTGATGTCGAACAAACGTTTGCTAGTAGACTCACCTTTGATAAGCGGATTCAGTGGCATTTCCCTGGGCCTTCTTTGACATATCCTGGGCATTTTTTACCGCTTCTTCCACGGCATCCCGAAGCTTTGTGTGCCGAATGAGGAACAGTTTGCTGCGTCTATTAAGAGGTTGAACGAGAATATTCTCTTTGTATTTGCCCTCTTCTTTGGTCCCATCTGCATGATAGGTCACTCCGTAGCCGTCCTTTTTATTATTGAACCACTCACCAACGTACTTTAGTCCATCAGAACGTTCGGCGACTCCATAACCTGATCGGCGATCTTCGTTCCATTCTCCACTGTAGGTCTCAGTAACATTTGGACCAAGTGGTTCGTCTATTATTTCCTGAACACCTTGTCCTCCGTTCCCCAGAGCCTTTAAGTCACCACGACCAAATGAGTTGGTAGTTAGCTGACTGGACCCACTCAGCGTTGACCTCAACGACCCACCTGCGCGACGACTACGTCCGTGAAACAAACTACCGCCGCCACAACCGGATGAGTATCCTCCCAGCGTTTGGGCCCCCACTACTGAGAGATCACCCGTAGATTTTTGTTTGCGTAACTTTCGAAAGAGACCTCGTTTGAAAATGGATTTTTTCTCGGTACCTAAACTGCTACCATGATACCCACTCGACGTTCCTCTCGACTGGGATGAGGAGGCTGGACAAGAGACAGAACGCAGCACAAATCCGCTACGTCGTTCGTCCGAGCGACCTCGTTCGGCGCCACTCCGGACATCACCGCCACTGCCACCTCCAATGCTGCCCGTCCCACGCCAACCACGCTCCGAATCGGTTCCCGATGGAATGCTGTTTTGTGACTGAGCCGCGCGAACGGTCCTACTGAATTCTGATGCCAGGGCATACGGAGCGGAACGTCGGACACCTAGACCTTGACGCATTCCTTTCGACCATGCACCTGCGTATACACCTGATGTAAATGAAAGGTCACAATGGTCAGGAAGTGATTTATAGTTTTTTTAAAAATAAGATAGACGCTATATGGGAATAGTAAATGTTTTTATCCTTCGACGATTGGCAGCATCCTGGTGAGGAAATCGTAACCGAGCCCGCATTTCAATTAGTCACTCAGTAAATGTTATGAAACTATGAGAATGATGTAGTTTATATGAGAATTTATCAACTTCTAGACAAATCTTGTATATTTTTGCCAGAGCAGACTCAAACCCCGTTTGTATTCTAATGATAGTAAGCTGGTTCAGCGTAGACTTCATCAAGTGAAAACGTACTAGACGACTGTAAAGGATGTTGTGATGTTCAAAAAATGATTTGCAAAATTATCATAAACAGGAAATCGTTCATGCTCTACCCATCCCCGATATTGAAATTATAATGAACAGCAAGACTCCATTCCGGTTGGTAACGGAGAGAAAAATTTACCTAGTACTAAATCAGATGTACTTCTGATTGATAGATCCAGATTGTTCTGAAACAAGTATGCGTAAAATATCTGTCCTCTCCAAACTAAACAAATAGACAGGTGTAATGGAACACACCGTAATCGTGGATGAGTTTTGGGCTGATTAATGCGCTTTCAGTACACTTGTCACGCAGCCCTGAAGTGGTGGTAACTTCAGTGTGCACTCATTGTCTGACTCGCGGGTTCAATGTGATCCATTCCAGTCACTGATACTGTTGGAATATGGATGGTCTGGAACATGATGTTTTAAAGCGGATTAGGTTGCTTGAAGAAAAAAAATCACTTCGATTTGATGACGAAGCTAAACGGATAAAATGAAACGAAACGATACGTTGAAACTGAATGGGGACTTCCAACGTAGAGTAACATCTGACCCTTTTGAGATATGTCTTAAATACCCAAGCCACAGTGTCAAAAGGATTAGGGATACCACTGGTTATTACAACTAAGAGCCTTAAGGGGGCGGCTAGGTTATCCATTAACGATGGTTCATCGAAAGCATACGGCACGGACAACACTGCACAAACAGCATCCTTCCTTGGAGGAGTGTCGCTAATGTGATATATCTTCTCTCCCACAGACAGCTATTTCCCTATGAAAGTTGTATCCGCTACGCAATTCCGTGCTCTCAGTGTCCGGTCGAACTCGTCTGAACTTAACCCCGACAGGGTGGGGGAAAGCAGTCCAACACGGCACCCAAATTCACCCACAAGTGCACACACACACACACGTGCAATCGTGGGCACGTGGAATTGCGTAAGTCATGCTTTCAGTGGGCGGTTGTAGGCGTACGTCATGTCGAGCGGTGAGGTTAAATGGCAAGCCGTCCAGTTGTCTCGGGCGCATACCTCGAAGCACAAAAAGTATTTTCATAAACCCAAGTAAGGCGGTAGTTATCACATCGTTATGGTGCTGACGTAAAAGTCGAAACAGCTTTGCTTTCTTTGCACATAAGCAGACACTTGTGATTGGTGCACTTGACATTAATGCTGAAAGCTTTTTCTGACGGTGGTGGGTAATTTGCCCCGGTTTTTACTGAAGAAGTGCTGGAAAATGATTTTTTTTTCGTGGGCACGTGACTTTTTACCTGATAACGGAGAACACTTCAAACTATTCACTGAGCAAATGGACGTTTGCTCACTGTAGTTGTTACGACATCCGAAACCAACGTCGATTGGAGTGCATAACAGAGGACATGACCTCTTTCGGAAGGTATTGGCAGTGTTATGGCTACGCACGTAAATCTAACTTACTTTTTTCGCTTCAGTAAGCGTTGTATCTTTTCAATGGCATGTGAACGGGACTCGAGATCTCATTCGCTTTAAAAGAAAAACGTTGTGAGTGGTGAAAATAACTATCTGATCTCTCGTTGAGAAAAAAAAGGGCAATACTATAGTAGTTTGTTATTTATTCTTATCAAACCACCCAGCGGTAGCATGTTTTTATTCAAGAAGAAACGATCGTTCAACTATAAGACAAGCAGTATTTTTTTCAGCTTTTCTTCTCCCTACAAAGTTTGTAGTCGTCCTGTTTTATTGTTATTCACTAATACACTTGATATTTCGACTAAATACTAACAGCACAATTTGACTTATGCACTCGTTTAACCGTGTCCCCTAAGCCCAAATTCATCTATGTGGACACCAAACCTTGTAACTCAACTGACAATGGTAGATGTGAAAACTCTTTCCATCAATTGACGGATATGAAAACTGACATCCTGACAGGACCTTTTGTTATCCATTTATTTTCAGTAAACAGGTGGAAGTCGTTCACCAAAAAGACTAGTAAATATTATCCTATTTTTTAAACATTGTACAGAGCGGACTTCAAGTGCGGTTGAGACTTAAGACAATCAAACAATTTCCCCCAAAAAAAATTAAGGTCTCTAGCGGTTGACCGCCAATAATACACCGCTGTCAGTCGTCCCACTGACGTTAGCCACACTGACCGTCTGGCCAATATGTGTCTAGTGCAATGCAGACGATCGATATGAAGAATCCTATTCACGTAATTAACGTGAATATATCGACTTGCCAAATTGCACCGGGTCCAATCCTCCACAAATATGTTTTTGCCTGAGTGCGTGCGTTCGGACGTGCGTGCCTGGCACGTGGTACTGGTGCATACCTGGTACGCTTGACATACATCGCTAAACCGCTGTCGAAGTCGGCCTCGTCGTGTGTTTATTCGTGCTTGGCCATAGTTACAATCGATTCGATTAGCATGACCTTGAAGCTCGAAAAATGTAAAAGAATACCCTGTTTTGTTGTCATAACCCCCAGCCGAGTAAGAAACCAGCAACCCGTTTTTTGTTGCAATTTTGCGATACGATCGGCATGCCAAAGTTCATGTTGTTCGCAAAAACAATAAACCGTGATTGCGTTCACTTAAGCAATGTGTCTTGACAGAATCTTGCTATTCGGTGAAATGATACATCATTATATTCAGAATCGAGCCAGGTAAAGTGCAAACCGGATTTATATACACAAGACTCGCACTTGTAATTCGTTCGATTAGCAAATTTATGCTCGTCTACAATTATATGTCACTGGAACCCTCAGGCTTCTGTGAAATGTGGTGATGTCAAAGAAACAAAATCTCCGAAAAATTATAACAAACAGTTGTAACAACACGGAGACTGTTGTGCGTGCTTTTTCAGTTTTCCGCTGATGTTAATTCCTTCATTTTGTTTCAGGTGGTCCGTTTACATATTTCTTGACGTGCCCCACACAGCATGAGCTGTCATAGAAAAGTAACACCCCTGACAAACTGACAAACTAATTTGAATGATCCTTAACTCTCTGATAATGTGGCACTTCCATGTCCGCGATTTGTTGTCTCCGTAACTGCTAATACCCTTTGATTAATTGTTCATTTTCGCCTTCTCTCTGATTTTGGACTGTGAGGAAGTTGCTCGTGATCATTGTGTGTAAATTACTATCCGTCGTTATCGTTGAACGGTACACTAAGATTGGGCAACTTCATGTGATAACAGCCCCACTCTCATAGCCATGTGCAATTTTCGGACGCAAATGGACAATTCTTGACGATAAACAAAGTTTACTCAATCGACCCTACTACCGCATGAGCTATGGCGTCTAAAAATTTCAGAAAGACGAAGGTACGAACAGTGCGGAACAACTTTCGTTTACTGAACATATGAATGCCGTCTTAAAGACAACCACCGGTGTTCACATTGTTGCATGATCTTTTGCTGCAACATTGTTTTGCTACGATATCAGTTATCACTATCAACATTCAATTGTCGTAATTTGAGATAGGTTCCAATAGGGTAGTTTGGTTATTTGTTTCCTTCAAACAAACGAGGTGCAGCAGTCGGTCAGAGGTCCTATTACTAACTAGCACATATACCCGTAACGTCTTATGAGTGGCGTTGACTAGTTCAGCAAACCGTTACATTCTTCACTAGGGTTACTTTGCAAGTTCAGCTGCGTTGCATGTGCCGACAGGAAGAGTTTCGACAACAGTCGTCTGTAACCCACTAAGCTAATAACATGAACACTGAAATTCAACTTTGACTAACACACTGTGCATGGTCTTAAGACAAATGAACAGTTCAGACGCATCAGTGTTGTCCCCACTGACGTTGAGCTCGACACAGTTAATGAGAGGTTGTTAACATCCAGTCATCTGATGTGGATTTGTAGACGGAGTCTGTGTAAGTACTTATGAGGTGAAAACTAGGCCCATAGCGCTAGCCACGTCGGGCAAAGAGTGAAGGTTGAAATACAGTAGTAGAGTTCTAAAATTGTAAGGACCATATTGACAGCACACGTTTATTGTACATCACTGAGGCATTGTCTCACTGGTCAGGAAGGAATGTGTTGATGACACCACTCAACCGTTCAATGATGAAGGTTATATTGGCACTGAAAGGTTTAGCCCGTATGCTCAACGAGCCATCGGACCGGCAGTGTTATTTTTGATCAGTTGGCTCTAAGCTATTGCTAAGCCCATATATCTGAAAGCCTACTTCAGTACAGAGGTCAAAGATAGATCGAATGAGTAAATCGATCTAGGAAAATGAGATGACAACCTGATATGGCCAAAACTCACCTATGAACACACGGAAATTCCAGTGGTCAGTGGCCGGTGTCATTCATGAGAGCTAAACACATGCAAATTGACAGAGTTAACCGGAAGTCTGTTTTTTAGGTACTTTGAGACAGATAATGTCTGAATTGTAAACACCAAGTAAACAATTTCGGACACAAATAAGCACTTAAGTATAGGCGAAAGGAATTTTGGAATAAGCCCTGTGTATCGTTTACACGGGACAGTCAATCCATGTATCTGTCGGTTAATTCAGTGAAACTGTGTTTGTTCCTGTCCATAAAAACATCAAGACCCTGTGGATTTGCCTCCCCACAAATGTTCCAAACGAACAGCCATAATGCTTACCTCACGCTGCACCTCTGTTAACCTACCAGGAACGGTTGCCTTGATGATTTGCCCTACCTAACTCGTTTGCGTTACTGGCAAGAGTAATGCCGCTGGGAAAAGTGTGTTAATGTAAGGTCCGAAGAACCATATGTCAAAACGTGCCACGATGTTGGAGCTAGGAATGTCATGATAGAATATAACCCACAAACCTTACTCTCAGTAACAGCAGAAATTCAGTTTCTTTGAACCTCAGTTACAGAAGCTCTTGTGAAATTTCACTTAGATCTCATTTTGAAGTATTGCTGAAGAAAGTTGATTACGGTTAAGAATTACCAATGGTGATTTGATAGTGGTGGTGATCGCTGCCTTGCTTTTCATTTAAAAAACTTCGTCGGCCATCAATTCCAGAGAACATCAGTTAAAAAAGGAAGTCGTCTTTTATATTCATCGTCGCACCGATGATCAAACCTCAGGCCTACTACATTAACATGTGCGACCGGATGCAAACGATGACTTTTATCTTGAGGTAATAAACAGCAAAATGAAGTACAGTGTGTCATCAACCACATAACCGTAGAATGGTGTGGGCTTCATTAATAAACCAAGAAATGGCCGTACATTTTAAATTAACAGAACTTGAAATGTACTCTCTGTTACGTAGGCAATGCCGAACCAGTTGCTTCATTTGGCCGCTCTTTGATCTGAAGTGACCTTGACAATCTAATTGCCTTCCATTTTACTGGCTACAATTGCGAGCCGATTGGCCCGATAAATTAGCAAGACGTGATGTGTTCACACGTGATCTCTGTGTCCACCTAGGCCACAAGCCTTGTGCGTTTACTGCCGCGGTATGGTTATCGGTTGTCATGTCATGTTATTTAGAGACCGGGATGGGATTATTCAAGACCCCCACAAAAAATGTAAACGTCATTTAAACGTAGTTCATCTTTTCGAACCATGAACGGTTTCAACCCAGCAGTAACCTTCACAGGCCAGTCACTTATTAAAGAATTTTTTTATTTTCGACACTACTGAATCTTGAACCGTCAACCGGCTCCGGATAGGAGTTGTGTCCAATTGTTGCGTTAGGCTGACCATTTCGGTTGGTTTGCCCGTTGTTATCGTTGGGCCGGTGTGGGAAAGACGACTCAAAGCATTGGTCGTAGAGATGCTGACTCCGATGACGTAAAAAAAATTTGCAGCGGCAGGGACTTAGAAACAATGCCCACTTCTGCATTCTCGGTGAAGACATGCTGAATTCCCTTCTCCTCTCCTAGTAATGCTAACAACGGCCTGTTGTCCGCATGAATTTCAAAGCATTACCTCTGCATGTATTAATGACGAAGTTTGACCCCGAAAATTACGGCCAGGGACTTCATGTCTAGGTGGGAGTGGTTGTACTCAAATGGTTGCAAAGTCCGTGAGGCAAAGACAATCTGGTTTGAAGATAACAGTCTTCTATTCGGTGGTAAAATACTGCTCCAGCTCCCAAATGGGACGCATCACACTGCAATGTTAATGGATCGTAGTGGACAAGGAATGAAGAAACGCTCAACTTCTTTTAGCACTAATGAAGGCATGACGCTGCATCAAGCCACAAGTCGAGGATGTATTTTTGTGTACCAATGTATACAAAGGAGGTATTGTTGTGGGAGCATGTGGTGGGAAACGGCGGTGACGAGACAACATTCCTCAAGATGAACGGAGTACATCTTTGTTCCTAAGTTCCAGTGCATCAAAAATGAGTTTCAGTTTATCATCCAATACGTGCAGGCTATTTCTGTCGAGTCTGTGTCCGAGACGACGAACGGCGTCGGCGAAGAACTCACATGAGACCTTCGCATTTTCAATCTATTTTGCCGAAGACGATCCAGAACCACAGCTAATTTGTGCAGAAGTTCGAACGCCATGGGCCCAGTGATACGAATGTCTAAATGAGCACAAGTGAAAGGAACATCTTTTATCAAGTTGTCTATAATCTTTTGAAAACTTGCTTGGACCGAATTGATATTAAACGGTAACAGTGTGTACCGAAAAATGTTCCATGTACGTGGTAATTGTAGCACAAACATGAGGCGATTCATCAAG
This sequence comes from Paragonimus kellicotti, assembly GCA_014220965.1. Classification (NCBI taxonomy): domain Eukaryota; kingdom Metazoa; phylum Platyhelminthes; class Trematoda; order Plagiorchiida; family Troglotrematidae; genus Paragonimus; species Paragonimus kellicotti. The sequence goes on from LOND01006817.1 coordinate 12,387, forward strand.
TTCCACTTGAGAGTAAGCAGGACTGAAGTCAACTTTCGTAAATCGTTCACCACTGGTGAGTGTAGCATACAATTCCTCTTGCGGCGCAAGCGGTATTTGTCCCGCATAGAAACACGGTTCAAGGTTAATTTATAATCACCACAGATTCGCATAATTCCATCTGGTTTGATAGCAGGAACAATTGGGGTTCCTCATTCACAGTGTTGTACAAAACAATTGTACATTCCTCTTGTGGCAGAGTCAACTTCTGTTCGACTTTTGACCCCAAGAAATAAAGCAAGGTCTGTGCATTAAAGAAGTGAGTTTGGAACTTGGCAATTAGTTTAACGTTAGTTTGGAGTCAATTTAACTTGCTAGGTTTACCGCTGAACACATTCGAGTATTCTAACAGAATAACGTCTAGCTTCGTCTGACCTGTAACGGTTTTTACGGTATCTAACGTGCTTAGTAGACATTCTGTGATGAGTGAGCAAATCGAAGGCGCAATTATTCCAACACTCGGTGGTAAGATATGTCCAAAGCCCAGGCGAGTGGATTACGGACAACACGGGCGACCGGACGAGCTATCGCTCAACGAAATCGGACCAACGGACGAGGAATGGCAGGCAAAAACCCACGACAGAAGGCGTCAGCCACACACACAAACTGAGGAGGAATGCCCATGTGTGAGTGGAAACCGCCGCTCCGTTGTGGACTGGAATCCCGGTTCAGAAACACGGGAACGTGCGTGGTGTGGAAACGTGTGAGTTGGACCATAAAGATCGTGCTTTATTGAAGGACCGTCTGCTACAATTTGATCCAATCCCGTCCGAGTAGGTTAGGGCAATCCTGAGACATCAAGTTTACCGGTAAATTTCGTTTTTTTGGTGCCATTTTGAACCAGGACCGTGAGGTTTCCCAGCACCGTATCGGCTGTCCGGTATACGTGCACAGAATCGCCCGACACGCGGGAAATAGTCAAATTATTGATGGATGCAGCATTTATTATCGTTACGGACGCTCCAGTATCCATCTCCATACGAACGGATTGTCCTTCGATTTCCAGTTGTTCATTATAGGGTGGAGATGGTCAATAGCTATGACTCACGGCACTACAATCGTTGTTAAACATGAGGTCGCCTTCAGTAGCACCGTCGACAGATTTTATTGGTTTGATTAGCGATTGAGACTTTTGCGGTCGGTAGGGTCTTGTGCGACACACGCGAGCCAGCTGTTTAATTTTTCCAGACGCGTGGAAAACTGTCTGCTTATGGCGGCACTCGTTGTCCGAAGAGTGCTGGCCTCCACAGCGATAGCAACTAAGTAATTTATTCCGGAGTTTCCGTGATCCGTCATCTGATTCTGTAACAACGTGAACAGCATCCGTTTTCGTTTACTCTGAAAATATGACTAAACGGCTAGTAATATTCTCCCATGGTCGAAGGTTCGCGCAAGCCTTCTCCGAGGTTTAAGTAGGCTTGTCATTTAACAATAGTCTTTCAGATGATTGTTTGCTTTTCATATACGAAATTAAACATTGTACAGCCATTCTGTATTTAAATTTGGTAGAAAGAATATGAATGTAACGGCTGTTAAGCATAGATTGTTAAATTTGAGCAGGGAAATCATATACACTCTTATCTGGAGCTTTGATGCAACTTCATGAAGCAGTATCTCACAATGTATGCTGACGTACTCCTCACAACTCATTCAGTGCGCCCAACGCGTCAACAATATTCTCTTTACTGCCAGTATACAATGAATCAAAATGCTGTTGGTCTTCATCGCCAAGAAACTGATGTTGTGATTTAATTTTGTGGGTCTCCGAAAGAACGGTGTCTTGTTGTAACGGATAATAATTTCGCGTACGCTAGACTATTCCGATTTGTGTGGTAAGCAGTCAGCTCAGTTCTTTGAAGAATGATCGAAAGTGCTTGACGAACAAAGTACCTTAATCCGTTGTAGCTTAACCGCTACGAATGAACTACCCACAATACTCTGGATGGTTCAACAGTTTGTCATTAACTCGGTAGCCCTGTTTAGCAAACTTCGAAAAATACCACGACGGAACTTACTGAATTTAAATTTGACCATTTATGAGGTCACAAAACCGAGAACTGTCATAGACTGCTGTAAACTACACAGCTAACGGTGCGAGGAAACCTGAAGAGGGCACGACATGGTTCAATGTCTCGGAGAAATCGTTATATTCTTATCAAATCGTCCTTTTACTTGCGAACCCTTCAAATTACTGAACACAACACGCCTGAATTGCTCTTTATCTATCGTTTGGTGCAAAACTGATCGATAATGCGTACTGTACTGGAGAAGTAGCGTGCTTTCCACTGTGTCCAGCTAAATTCAACGAGATACGTTGGTTTCTGTATGTCGACCACAACAACATTTGTCACAGATCGGCTGGTATCGATCGTGAACGATATACTCTAACACAGCGGGGCAATACAGCTGCTTGCTGTGACCCCGACAGACCGGATACACTTGTGCCGAGCTGCGCAGCTATATTATGAGGATATGCAGACACCGTTCGTCCGCCCGACTCTGTTCCAGGCCCGGTATAACCTGTTTTGTTCGGACAACTTGTTACCAAAGTCTTTCAACCGCTTAGTGGGTTATGCCTATTAAGGTGAGTCACGTTACACACTTTATCCTGCGAAGTCCGTGAACCAGGATTTCTTGTAAATCCACCGTGTGAAAAAAAGCAACCAGAATACAACATCTTCTGAAAATGTGATGTATGACGAAAAACTAATCTGAGACATCTACAAACATAGATGGAATAAGCCAATCATGCAGTCATACTGCTAGGGTAAATACAGTGCACGCCGATCGCATGGCTCAGTAGTCGCGTTTCCGGAAAGGTGCTATATCCCAGTGTAATTGGTCATTAACGGCAGTCTTAATCACTTGCATGATCAGTGTTGAGTTGCACAAACAGCAACGTGGTTGTATGCATATTGCGAGTATGCTCCTACAACTGATTATTGATTATGTTTAGATTGCTTCTGTTCGGAAAGAACGCAAGATGCAACGATCATGGTGATTCAGACGGCGATTCTAAAGAGTATTGAAAGCAAACAGAAATGTCTTAGAGGCATCTATGAAACGATTTTAACGGCTTTACGTCGGACAAAAATTGAGAATCCAGTAAAGTCTGGTATTAGGAATAATCTAGTGCTTCTTGATAACTTTGCCAATAAAGAGGAATGCCCCCGGACCAACTGAACTGCATGAATTAAGCCAGTTTTCTGCCTTCGTATGTACACTGTAGCCACAGTTAAACAACATATGGTATAAAATTCAAGTGTCCAGTAGGTATTTCACTTTTTACTTTAATCTATCTTCGGTTGTAACCCGCGCTTTTGAGAAAAATATGGACTGGGGACATAACGTCAGCAAACTTTCGCACAGCCCACACCGGTTGGTCGATCAACTGTACTATGGGGGAGGGCAGTAGATGACACCTTTTAAAATCTGGGTCACTGTGTAACAGCTTTGCACGTTTTCGTCTTTCATGTCACAGGTCGAGGTTCTAGTTGTTCAAAGAAAGTCGGTGCTTTTCGAAACACCATTTATATACCATGACTGTTGACTGTTTAAACACGGAATGCTCATGTTAGCGTAAGCCAGTTGCTTATAACTTAATTTGCCCACAGTTTTTGGAAGGTCACATAGTTATCCTGGTAGTGGTTTTGCCAGAGGGAGTTAGCCAAGGGATCAGAACAACTTTCTGCACTTGACATTTTTATTATGGATATAGCGTGACATCAACCACGCAATTGCGGTCCATGAGCTTATTTAACAGCGTCTTAGTTTACCCACTGGAAACAACTTGATAAATGTTTTAAGTTCTTACCAAACACGGTGCATTCAGCACCGCACATTACTGACTTAGAGACATACGGTGTCTCACTGGATATATGTCATTCTATTCCGTGTCGAACTGTTGTCATGAAAATCGAAGCAGCTTGCTTCAACATTAGCGACACACGCGAGCGTGAACCCTTGTGGACAGAATATTGCGTTGGAATGGCTAAATGCAAGAGACAGTATCATTTACATCAGCCGTACACCAATTGGGAGCAAATTTTTACGGATAATGAAGTATAAAACAGCTAGTATTTAGTGACGGAGTCCGCTGGCGCTGAGACGAAAGCTTATCTGATAATCAACTGTAAACGGAAGAACAACGGTTCCCCCCTCCCCCAGGGCGTTTAGTATTCAAGCACTTATGTTCTGGCATATTATATATTGCAATGCGAACTGACAGGTGACAGAACCGGTTAGACCCTCAGTATCAAAAACCGCAGAGTCAGGAGTGTCTACGATCGGCCAACGTTCCCGGTCAATTCGTTGTTGACAGTGGTCAGTCTTTTAAATTACTTGAAAGCTTAAATGAAGTGAGCTCATACGTTGCTTGCGAGTGTTTTTGCGAGGAACATCTCGATAACATTTACACCGCAACCGATATCTTATGGCTAGGACATATTCCAGGTTCGACCTATCGGAATAGTTTAACAAGACTGGTATTCTTATCGTTTGAGAATTAATAAAAGTATTCGCTGAAACCGTTTTTCTAAATATGATTCATTTACTTCTGAAACCGCACAACTCTGAATAACGTTCATTCTACGTGATTCCGTTTTGTAAACAATAGAATATACCCGAATCCAGCTAAACAACGTAACCCACTCGTTCCAGTCGTTTTCCTAACGTTGTTTTACGCAGTGCACCACATTAATAATGTTGTTCCTACACATATTGCTGTTTGCGCAGTTTCACTGACACAGCAGTTTACATATAAATGGGTTGGTCCCCATTCCGCCTAGCTACAAATTACCGAACGCGAATGTCGTAGGTAAGCCAACATTAGGAATCCGAATGGGCTGAGTGCATTCCTTGTGTGTAATAAACGAATCAACAGTTTGTCTTTCCCTTACACGCCCTTTCGTGCCTGATACAATGTCCTAAATTTAGTGATAGACGGGTTTGATCCACGAATCCCTAATCGGTTCGTACAAAACGTTGGTTAACACAAGAATTTGCTGGCAGTTACCTTAACTATCAAACCGCTAGTTGGCATGCTTTACGACACGTTGACTTTTTTGCTCCAGCAAATAAACATGAAGACGCACAGATTGTCAACCACAATCCGGAACCTTGTTGGACAATATATTCAAGCTGTTGAAATGGTCAAGTGGAAGAATACTGTTTACCATAATTTCTTTAACGGCAGTATTTTCCCGTTTGTTGTGACCATGTCAATCGTAGTACTCGTGTAATCCTATTCCTGAGCTCTGTAGTTTTCTCCATAATCATGTTTGTGTCTCATAAGACTCAGAGCCTCAGAAGTTTCAAACAACCCACGGTTGAATCACGGCATTTATATTAGTCCGGTGGCTGACACACAAGCAATTAACTAATCCCACCAACAGATAGTTTAAAAACACTTCAATAAAAATGATTTGGCTGGTTAATTGACTACGTACACCGACCGAATGTCTAATCGTTTATGCGCTGGACGGTCAATTCATTGAATGGTCAGTTTACTTATCGGTCAGGCGATTAGCCTGTCGTCCAACGGCCTGGTTGTTCGTTTGTTCGGTAGTGGGACAAGCAGATCTGGATCGAACATGCTGAGGTCGGCTGCCAGTTAGTATGCGATGCCGTCTTCACGTGACGTCATCAAAACGTGATGAATCCGGTTCTTTTCCCTGACTAATCAATCATCATGACGTGCTCCAGCGTCAGTTTGGCCGTCCTATTGGCCGTTGTACCGCATCCTATCCACTTTGCACACGTTGAACCACGACCACAGATCGGGTAAAAAACCGGAGCACGAACCAAAGGGCAATCATGACTTCGGACGTGTGTGACACGTCCGAATATTCGAAATTTTTTCTATCCTCATCGGAGCATAGATCAACAGGCAGGTATCCCAACCGAGTCCGGTGAACGAACAGGCCCACCACACCACTGAAAGTGGTGTGGCGGTGGTGTGGGGTGGCGGGTGTACGCGCATTCTTTCTGGTTCAGTGTTGGCTTGCCCCATCGTCAATGTGTTCTCTGGCCACCAGGCTCCACGACCGATAACACCTGGCTGCTCATACACACCTATCAGGGCTAGAGGGGCAACGCCAGACTGAGAACGAGCAGGCATCGGTGAGTGCAAATTGACGAAATAGAAGTGTGATATTCCTCTAACGGATTGTGTTATCACGGTAATTTTTTTCCACCAAACGCTGAATGACAAAAAGCTTTATTCAGTTACGAAACATACAAATTACCTAATTACTCATGGTGATCGAACTAACAGGAGTGGTGTGTGTCAGTAAGACTATATGAGAAGTTGATCTGTTATTTGGGGTGTTGATTGATAGAGCGTCAAGTGACTTTTAGAGTCTCTAACTGCTGCACGGCTTTATTTCGGTGTTCCTGACAGACGAGATCGGTGACCTACTGGCAGTCGCTTCGATATATATAGTATATATAGTATATACATATGATCAGCTCTCGTGTCCTATAGATTCTCCTCGCTCTCTCATCGGTGTTTTATTTTAGCATAGGGGTGTAGTCCCTATTGGGCAAAGGATGGCAAGTTGTGCGTTATGTCGGCGGTAGTCAGGTGATTAGAACAACGTGGTCTACGTCTTCAAGAATGATTGTCGTTCTTGTTTGAGGGCTCAGACCGGCTCTGCTTGTTGTCGCTAAACCTTTCAGATTGGTTCTGCGCGTGACGCTTCTACGCATTTAGATATATGAGATTATACTCTATATAGATTTGTGGGATATATACAATATGACGGATACTCTTCGCTGGTGTGGACGCTACTAGGTTTCCGCGGCTATGACTCCGTCTTTAAGGCATAGAGAGATAAATTGCAGCTTATATGTCTTTGTCTGATGTGTGGTGGTGGTGTGGTCGCGATTCTTATAGAGAAATTTCGCCTGGATAAGTTTGTCGCAGTTTTGTGGTGGTGAGAGTTATTCCGCTCTCTCATGATAGGTTCCGCTTTTGTCACACCTGGACTCTTGGTGCGTTGATAGATATATTAGGTTTAGTTATGCGTTTGTCGGTACTTTTCGGGAATTCACAAGCTTGTTTATGGCTTTTTCTTGCACGTGAAGCTAATTACGGTTTGAGTGCGGGGAGGTACGAGATAAAACAGAGATTAAAACTTCTAACTTTTCGCACTCGATGACTGGTATTGATTTGGTGATGTGCGATAGAGAGAACTACGCTCTCTCCGTCTGACCTCCGCTCGAGTCCGAATTTATCTTTAGCTGATCGCAGACTATTTGTGGGTTGTATAAAGTGACACTCGTATCCCTCTGATCCCTGCCTCTTCGATATAGACTGCCGCTTGTTTGTTCTAGAAAAGCTCTTTAATTGACAGGTTACTGCGTTTTCCTGGGAAGCGTGGATGAGACGTGTTGTGCATAAGCTCGCGTGAACTCTCTCTCTTTTTGAGAGGAAGTTGGCTAATTTGCTTAAGCTCTCTGTTATCATTCGGTTCGCTCTCTATATTTAAGGAATCTATTAAAGGAGACAACTACTTTTGCATTACTCCTACTAGAAGGACATGGAAAATTCAAACACAGAAAAACCAGACAGGTTGTTATTGCAACTCTCTCCAGATGGTTGCAATTGTGGTCGTACCACAGTAATCAGTAATCCGTTATTGGAGCACGGTAACTGTTCAAAGCAGAGTAACCGAGTGATTGCTATCGTGTTAACTTGTAGACTGTGGAAAACCAGGTCAATGTTATATAAAGTTGACAGTGAAATTGCTAGGCCATGACTGTCTTTGCTAATCAGGCCACTTTGGAACACATTGCACGGTGCAATCCAATATGAAATTTGAGTTAATGATGGGTCATAGAAAATCTGCCACAAAACCTCAGCCGAATTAATCCCAGTAGGTTACTCCATCTGTTTGTTTGCTGACCGTCCTGGTTAGTTCCGTCGTCGGAGCAACCCACTTTCGGTGTCCAATTTAACAATCTGAGTGGGATGAAAGATCTAGCGCGCGAGCTTCGTTAGATAATAGCCTAAGTCAGGCGATCCGAACACAGTCGTTGGACCCTGGTTGTAGACGGTTTGGAATGACAAGCATTCTCTTCCTAACGCTTATATCCGTTTCTCTAAGCTGTGCTGTTCCCTTGTCTAAATGATTACCTAGACGATTCTCCCACAATCATTATCAGGCTGATTGCATTTCAGCGACTAACGTGAGTTTGTTATACACGGTGAGGAAGCAGCCTAGTCAGTGTGGCCCTCGAGCACCATGAGGTTTACGTCCCATTCACTATCTTAAGGATAAGTGTTACCCATTTAGCGTCTTTACTGCGCACAATTCCCGGATTGCCGATATGCGTCCGCCCTGAGACAACGCTGGCTAACGGGCTCCACCCTGATTGTACGCTACACGTGAACGGTACATGTCACCTGACGCGGTGAGCACTGCTTGTCAGACTCATAAAAATTTGGTCGCTTGCACCTCTCAATGGACGCCACCCCGTGGTTAGGTTGGGGGACAAAAACAACTTAAGCGCTTGTCAAGAATGCTTATTAGCGTGCGTCATGCGTCCGTCCCCTGTCAACGCACCGACATAGGGTACGTTTCGCGCGCTGGGGATGGGGATCTACATTACCGCGCTACCCCTATGTCAGATCCGTAGGGATACACAGCCTCTGACAGAATTATAGGGACAGTCAACTTGTCAACCAGTTTCGTTAACATGTTGTCCAGCGTAGGCACTTTTTTCGTGCGCTACTGTCCCAAACTGTTACTTACCGGAATATTTAGAGGTGATTCGTCGTGGATACATTTTGTTCGGTTTATTCACTACTGTGAGAAATCCACGCCACAAAATAATATAAACGGTTTGCGTATGTTCCATGTTTCTGCATCCTGTAAGCCATAAACATGTTCAATGGACTGAAAACCACACTTGTCGGGAAAATAATCCAACCTACTATGATTAATTTCACTCTAACAGCTTATGCGATGTGCAAGGTTGCGAGTCACAAATCGAAAAAACGTTTCCATGCTTCCTAACATGCCACGAGGCAGTAAGCTGATACAACTGGAAAAAGGAAAGGTTGTTGCACTCGTACAGTTGCATCTGAGCTTACCGCGGATTGTTCGGCTCTCAGATGAATTAGGAAGTCCTGCATATTGCCATTAATAAACGTCATATTAAGTAGAAACGGTTAACATGAGAGGGGTTTGGAATGTTTTAAAAGAAATAAATGAACACTTATCATTCAACCGCTAGAGAATAGAATCTAAAGTGCCAAAGAAATGAAAAGGGTTGAATGCTCCAACAGGAACTACGCACAGGTCACCATAAGAAACTCATTTTATGCTTTAGATAAACAGGACTAATGTGATCGTGTTGACTTAGTGGGAAATTCAGCACTGTCCACAATACATCAGATGTACTGTATATGAATATAACTATTGCATCCGATATAACATATATATATATATATGCCAATATTATTAGTGACATGCAATCAAGTTTGGCGACTTAAACATCAGTTTGCATAGATGAAATGCCAAAACTGACTGTCAACACTAGTTCTGAAGCGACGGACATGTTTTCACAATCGGATCGGTGATAAACGACCAGCGGATGTTGGGTAGGCTTTCAGAAGTTAGTCTGAATGAATCCAGGATTCGATAACTCATAACATCATGCTGGAGCGCTTTCTTCTAACATTCACTTTGACAAACACTCACGGAGCAGCAAGTTTCTTAAGAGAGAGTGCAGACACACATGTCCCATAAAAGACAGAGATACTATTTCTGTCGAATTGAATTTTGGAACTGTACATCCTTCCGTCCCGATCTCAACACTACCTGTCCAACAAACATAACGAGGTGTTAGAATCTTCAATTCACCCATAGGACTTAAGAGGGTTGTGAATGAAGAACGGAGCAACTTGAGCCTTATCACTCGTGCAATGCTTGTGCGATGTGTACAGAAACGAAATACAGAAGATATGGAACTACAGTGGAAGGTCTACAACTTACTGATTCCCTCCAAGTGCACATCACACCTAAGACATTCATAGTTCGTCAAGGGCACTTTTGACATAGTGAGAATTAAAGCGGAGATAGCAAACCCGTGATGTATTATCTACAATCATTCTGTTGAATAACGAATTTGGGCATTAGTTTACCAAAAACCGGAAACCAGGCTACATATTGACAAGATAGGCAAACGTGTCGAAGACATGACAATCCATATAAGTTTATCGCAGTACTAAGTAACTAGACTATGTGGATTGGTTCAACTAAAACTAGGGAACATTATGAGAGATATCAACATGACAGATTGGATGTTCACGAAGAATTAGTGTGTAGTGTTTCACTGGAAAAGAATGGAAAGACTCAAAGAATAAAGTAGTCCTTCGTATCTTTAAGAGTAGGTTAATATGCCCATTATTTGCAACAGACTGGTGGTCACTTTGGTAGTAGTTCCGGCCAAGGTTTACTCCGTTAACACTATAAAGGAACGAAGAAATTGTGTGTCGGAATTACCACGTTGGTCAGTTTGGCCGATATCATTATTTGCTTAAGGCATTGTCAACAGGCGTGTTGGTCTTATTAAGTTATTCTGCGATCTACCTGTTTCAATCACGAAGTATTTACCGAAAGGTTTGCTATTAATTTGCACTGATAGTGTCACCTCGTCTGGTGACCAGATTGTCGAAACGTCAAAAAACAATCAAACGAACATCAGTACAAACAATGTCGGTCAAAATATGTGAACTGTTTAAAAGAGGGCGCCTCTGAAACTAGTAACCACAAGTGTCCGCTGATTCTTTCAATAGTGACAGTTCTTTTTGCTCTCATATTTCGCTTACTCAATAGTAAGTCCGTACATCAATTATCGCTCTAGTATGGACGGTGTGGGTTTCAGCGCCTCGACTATCCAACATTTTGGCCGATGTAATCGGAATGAAGCAGCTTTGTACTTTAAATGATATGCACCCATAATCAAGAGTTGGAACTATGGCTTAGCCCAACCTTTATGCCGACGAGTGCACGTGCCTAACTTTCAGACAACGGATGCATTTTACGTGATGAACTGTGGTTCAACTCCATGACAACCTGTAGTGCTAAATTTCAAATGAGTTTGATTCAACATTGAAATATGCATGCTGTTTGTGGGCAGAAGTTGCACGGTGTAGCGCAGGCTGCCAGTCATCATAATTAGGAGGGAGGGGAATTTTTTAAGGATAACGTACGTATGGATATTAATCGGGAACAAAACCGACAAATGACCCAGTCTGTATGGGACTGGAACAGACATTCAAACTGGAAAGTCAGTCAGTTTTCTTAGCTCGAGCTTTTCTTGAAAAAGGAAACTGGTACCTACGAATATCGCGCAAGAATATGACGGCCTCAAAACGAGAATGCTCAAAGTACTGAGAGGGCCTGGGCTGACGATTATATGAAGGCGCTAGCTTAAGCTTTCCCTCTGAGGCATCTGTTTGATCTACTTCTACCGTTGGTCAAATTAGCAGTCCATACGTTCCCAAGGCATTTAATCCGTTCGCTAATGACCATCTTCTGTGTAAACTGTTTAACGGACACCTGTGACCCACTATGCAAGTGGGCATACAAACATGACACAGAATGCGGTTGTTAAGAGATCGCAAATTGTCGAGTGAATCAAAGGGGTCTGTGTTAAGTCACTAAGCTACAGCAAGATAGACAGTGAGGACTACCGTACAAGTTACAGGGAGCAGAACAACCAGTACTTGCAGCTGAGGTCTTGCTTTTCTATAGCATTAACGTTCAAACTGAGCACAAACTTGTGGCCAATTTTTCTGATCTTCTGAATCAGTTAGGACTCCTGTGATTCTAGGTATTTTTAAGGTTTAAGGTTTAATAAATTAAGGCATTTGCATCATAAGACACAAATCAGGCATAGTTTAGCGAAGAAGATTTAATAGCCAACACAACATATTATATGTTGGTTCACAAAGATGGTTTTCTTCGCATTATAGTCAGAGAAACGTACCGAGGGATCTGTATGACTATCTCCACAGTCACACAGAAGTTGCCACTTGCCGTATGGGAACCAAGCGACGGCAGCCGGATGAGATGTTTTGGACACTTGGGCACATGACGTCAGCAGGCACGTCCTGATCAATATAGTCTTGCCAGATGTCACTAATTTGCAGTTTTGATTGCGTAACAATACTCAAATGGGCTAGTTGACCTGTTATCATGATCCATCTGACAATCGATTATGTGGGAGTTTAGGCAGCGGATGCACACTTTTGATACTGTTGTATCGTCAGTTGTTTCAACTACTTAGGGAATTGTTCCGCTACTCGCCGTGATAGTTGTGCATCTGTCTTGTCTATGTAAACGTCATTGTGAATGTAAGAGGACTGGTAGACAACGTGAGGGACAGAACAGTTCACCAGTATGCAAGACTGGTCATCTGAAGCTTTGTAAAAGCGCAACTGGCAGGTGTATACGTACGAGACAGGACAGACTTCAAACTGGTCTATTTTATTTGGTAGGTACTACCTTTGTGTTGAAAAAAGAAGCAAAAATACATCTTCCGTTTAAGTTAGATGAACTGTTGAACTGTTCAAGATGTCCATTTGCCAGTAACCTCTTTCTTAGCATCCACTTTTTCCTGATAGTTGTGACAAGTGGTGGTGTTGTTCGTAGCTCGGGTTGATGGTTTTGATAGTTGGTATGTTCTCCGAACTTGGCATTTAGGTTTCATCACCAAACGAGGTGATATCATCAATGCGTAAGTGTTCCAGCGTATCGTTTTGTGCGTTGTGTAAGTGTTTCAGCGTTTGAGTTTTTGAGCTCAAAAACTATACGCTGAAACACTTACTGATGATGTCACCTCGTTTGGTGATGAAACGTTTGCAACCTAAATGCCAAGCTCGGCGAACATACCAATACCAAAACCCCTTTTTTCTACCTACAGCTTACCAGGCCTGCTTCCATGCTTCACCTAACCTCATTGTCATGCTATCACGATAAAATTAGATAGCTAGCGATTTTGACCATTCCGTGTTAAACTACCGTTTGATTCATGCTCATGAAACAACAGTAGATCTACACTAGCTAATGGACAAGACATAACGACACGGGTTACGCCGCATATCCAACACCAGAAATGTTTGTTCAGAGCGAATCTACTCATAAATAAAGGGCAGATAGCAAACGTTTCCGTTCTAGATAGGCTAGATACTATCTGCGTGACCTCGGTTAATTGGTCGTGACCTCCACCTCTTCGAACTACTGTAACCGGTGGCGAATACAATAGGGGCATAGGTGGTCCATGGACTTATCTTAGACTAGGGATTTGAGCACATGGATGAGTGGAAAGATAAACAATAGGTGAGACGTGGTTAGTTCAAACCTATCTCAAAT
>LOND01006818.1:9322-19453 GCA_014220965.1 Paragonimus kellicotti
AGGAGCGAATGATCATATTGAATCTGTTTCCATTAGAGTATAAACGACTAACGGGCGACCTCACAGTGACTTTCAAAATACTCAAGAGGCCTACACACACCAACAGGCCCTCTCTTCCAACTTGCTGATACTGTAAGCCTTCGGGGCTATTAGTATGAACTAGTCATACAGAGCAATCGTCTGCAATGCAGGCAAAGTTCCGCCTCAGAGAGGAGATGAACTTTTGTCACACATGGTTACTGCTGTCTGGAATACACCCACAGCTTCCAATGAGTCTAGTGTTCGAGAATGAACAGTCTGCCCATCCATCAGTTTCAGAGTGTGTCAAGACCACTTGACAGAAATTAGAACGTGGGGCTCACCTGGGCCGTGACGTTGATATTGATTATCCCCGTTTTAGAACCTGCGGCGCGCTCATACCGAATAACAACTCGCAAGGCATTAGGAGACAAGATACATTCGACGTCCCGATACTCCGTGAGCTAAAAGCAAGGCACGTCGGCGGCATCATCCACCGCTTAGTCCGAATACAGCAAGTGTTCCGAAGAGCTTTCTGTATCGTTTGGTGAAAACATTCGGCCAGGACAACACACAAGCGTAGCTACATACAGCCGTGATGTTGCATCGAAAACACTGACATATTGGTGCAACCAGATAACCAAGTCTCACCCTAGCTCCCCTTGAGGACTGATCGCTTAACTAGGCCATGCAGATAGAAACAGGAATGTATATAATACGAATCCGCGATACCCTATACCGTCCGTCCAGATCTAAACGCAACACTTGCCAAAGTGGCTGGTTGAAAGACCACAAGAAGCGAACGTAAATCAATCATAGCGCTGCGCCGCCGTCCTCCTGATTTAGTGGATCATTTTCGAACTGTTGGTTACACCAATAAAAAATGTCTGCTTAGGAGACCTTTGTCGACCTGGATTACAAAGACAAGTATTGTTTAAAATTCCTTAACCTTAGTAAGCTTCTCAATCAAATCTGTCTGCAACGAAACATTCACAGGACCTCCAAACTCGTGCAGAAAAGACCGGAAACTGATGGCGATTAACACATTTAATTAGCAAAGAAAATCAAACAAAAATGTCATTCTGAAGGATTTTAACCACCACGCAGACGGAGCACCAGATGAAGAGTGGACTCCTTCTGTATGTTGTAATCAGAAAGAGTACGACCATCCTCCAACTGCTTACCAGCGAAAATCAAACGTTGCTGATCTGGGGGGATCCCTTCTTGTCTTGGATCTTGGCCTTAACATTTTCGATTGTATCACTTGCTTCAACCTCCAAAGTGATCGTCTTGCCGGTCAACGTTTTTACGAATATCTGCATACCACCACGTAAACGTAGAACCAAATGTAGTGTCGATTCCTTTTGGATATTGTAATCGGAAAGAGTACGGCCGTCTTCGAGCTGTTTGCCAGCGAAGATTAAACGTTGCTGGTCTGGTGGAATGCCTTCCTTATCCTGAATTTTGGCTTTTACGTTTTCGATGGTGTCACTCGCTTCGACTTCCAACGTAATCGTCTTGCCCGTCAATGTTTTTACGAATATTTGCATTCCTCCACGCAGACGAAGCACCAAGTGAAGGGTAGACTCCTTTTGTATATTATAATCGGACAGAGTGCGGCCATCCTCCAACTGTTTGCCCGCAAAAATCAAGCGCTGCTGATCCCTTGGAATGCCTTCTTTGACTTGTATCTTAGCCTTCACATTCTCGATCGTATCGCTAAGCCTCCACTTCGAGGGTTATGGTCTTCCCAGTGAGGGTCTTCACGAAGATCTGCATCACAGGCGCTGGCAGGCTAACTGACAGTGGTGTTGCTCGCTAGCGCATTTGACTTTCGATCCAGGCCGTGTCCAATTGATTTTTGCTTGGCGCTTGTTGTTGATTGGTTGTTCGCAATTTCGTGTGTCTTTTAAGTAGCCAATCAAGGGTTAGATCGATATACTGCTTGAATGTGATACGTTCAATTGTTTAGCCTGCGTGTTTGTGGTGTGTATGTATCGGCCGCCTGTAGCTAGCTGTTTAGACCGATGGAGAGTGGATAGCGCCGCCAGCTGTTTTGTTTGCCACCGTTCTCCAGTAGGTGGTCGTGAGCTTAGTGCGACCTTCACCCGGATATCAGATTAAAAGCACACAGCCATGGTTGTCTCAGCAACTACAAATTGTCTTCCGTTTTTTGTCACTTAATGGCAGGGGTTGCAATGAGGTCGGAGGCGTGCAGTAGATCAGGATTCGAGCAATGCTCTCCGAGCAAGAAACGTACAAAAGGCCAGTACAGGGCCATGCATATGGTGATTCGTTGCCACCGCAGTACGGTTGTCGACTTTTTGTGATGGTCCAGTATGGTTTGATGTTGAACTTTTCTTCAAATTTGTGAAGGTTTCTTGTAATCAGCTAAACGAATACAGAACCCCAGCGTCTTTTGTTGCGTTTAGCTTTGATTTATGTTAAAATAATCCGAAGCAAGCCCATTCTCTTATACAACCCCCCAGAGCGTAAACGACATGGCGAACGTTGGTGCGTGAATTGAGTAATTGTTGGTTCTTGTTGTTCACTTCAGTATTACTGGATAACTCACTTTTTTTAGAACGATTGCCACTTTCGTACGATGACGATAATGTTAGGAAAAAATCAGTTGCCCTGCCAATTCTTTTGATTTGGTTCGGTTTCACTCGCAATCTAGGGGCTAAGTTTGGCGAGCAAGATCCTGCCTGTTTTTACATTCACTCCTGTATGATCAGTAATGTATTGCGGCACTTTGCGGTGGATTTCAGTGTGAAGAAACGTGAGTTACCGAGCTGAGCAAAAAAGCAGTTGTAAATCGACATGCTCTATGCATTGCCATTTGCGTGTAAACAAAATTGAAACCAAGGCGTTGTGGGTTCAAAATGGAATTGCTATTTATGATGTAGAATAAAAGACGTTTACATGTGAATGTGATATCATTTTGACTCAAAACTGCATGTACGTACTCTCCTGAAGGGTTCAGTCGGGTGGAAGTTCATCCTCCCGAATGAATGAAACCCAAGTTGGGTAGCCGGCTATTCTAGGTACGCTCGTTTGTATACGTTGTGGAATGTTTCAGTAATCTTGGCTATCGTGGCCACGACATGCTTGGTTATGTTCTTACAAAACGGGATATTGCTGGCACTCCATTTATCTGAGTGGTGGCCTCCACCTGAACTTGAGAGATGCCTGATACTGGTGCGATTCCGTCCGCCAATTGTAGATCATCATCCTAACAGGCGTAAACCTGATCAGAAGGTACTGTGGCTCGGGCCGCCGCTCACCTCAACAGTGAAGTGGAGTATCCTACAAGAAAAGACGTTGCTGAAAAGCCTGTATAATAATAATAATAATAATAATAATAATAATAAAGAGAACTAGGCAAAAAAAACTAGAAATGGTATGGATGCAGGTACGCCATTGACTGCGACACACTGCCATCTCGGATAGCGTCTCTAACCAGCGGTTTGAGTGATCACGAGGACCCCATCCAGGCAGGCGACACCTACCCACTTTACTCAGTGGAGCAGTCAGGGTCTTCATATTTCGTGATCACGTTGATGGTTTATTGATCTCAGTGTATAATTCCTGGTGCTGCGAACGCTCAGCTGGCATGCGGAGTCTCATTGTAAATAGTCATTCTCGTCACAATGCCTTATTGATAATGGTGTACTTCTGAGCATTCAGTATGTAATCTTGAATGGGAATACCTGTGTTTCAGTGCGGCAGTTATGTATGTCCATGAACAACCATCTATGAAGTGAGACATCTGGTGATTCGAGGTAAGTCGTGCATAGCAGTAGGCACAATGGACTGATCACTTGGTTGTCTCGATGGTCGACCAGAAATGCGGAGTTTTAACCTGAAATGACAAGCTATTTGTAATGCGGACTAGGAACGGTGACCCATTCGGCACTCGCGAACTTTCCTGTCGAATGGGATCAACACTGGAGGGCGGTCGGGTATCGGTCTACCGATATTAGCATTTATATTTCCTAGCTCGTAATTAAAGTATAAATTCCGCACAGTCACGTAAATCGACAGGTACCTATTGGGTCATACAGAATTGTGTTTTTATGGGACAGCTTGTACAGTTTTAGAAGCAGGCACTCAACAGAGCTGAATGTGTGGGCGAAAGGTAAGCTGAGTGGGTAAGTGTGGTATTAACGGATGATTAGTTTTTGAGTGTATAAATAAATATTCAGAATATTCACCTATCGATCATTCCACAATATGGTAAAGATGTTTAGCACACCATAAATTGCATTGGAAACCTAATGTGATCGGCGCGAATATTCAATCCTCATTAAAGCGCAGTTATGGGGGTTGCGTTTTTTACTTGATTTTATTCACCACGCTGTCATCATATTCTAGACGAATAGAACGGCAGACGAGTTGCCCGTAAGTAGTGGGGGATTTTTGGTCAGTAGAAATTGATCGCAATTCTTGCATTCCCATAAACCTTTCAGACAGCTCTTTTCGGGAAGAAGCACTTCATTCGGGTTTCACTCTTATTAGAGCTCGTCATCAGCCTGACGTCAGACAGTGTGAACAGTACTCACAAGCGAATGTGGTCCAGCGTTTTCATATGGCACTTCAGTAGGGTCTAGTCTGAGATCGCTGGGGCGGGAACAACACAGTTGTCTCATAGAGGTGTGACCGGAGTTCGTAACCCGGTCATCGCAAAGGTACACATTACTGCGTGCTCTAGCAAGCGAGGAACTTCGGTGTAGTGCTGCTTTTCGAAGCTGACTGTGTATGGGAATTGGACTTTTGCAAGCAGCTGTGAGTTACGTTGAGTTCGCGATTTACGAAGTGACAAACTGTGAAGCTTTGCTAAACCACAGTAAGGGTGCTGGTATGGTCCTATGCTCACACTGAAAATATGAACATATTCAGATACGGAATGTCAGTTGTAATGCTAGAAAAAGTGAGCTGGTAAGTGTTAGAGACCAGTAACCGAGGACTTTTGTGAGTTCATGCTGAAAATCGGCTATACTTTGTGAGTAACACAGGAAATAGTCGAATTTCTCAAACAACCACTGGAGTATCACACCTATGCATGCAATACTCTAATAACTGCATCCGGCTTATCATAATCCGCTTGAACCTGTCCGGAATTAGTTTTGGTTTACGTGTTGTGCAACACAATTTTTAATAAACCTCTACCTGCTCTTCTGATTGTAAGTTACATCATGCAGAATACATGTACAGTTCGCAATCGCATAAGAGAACCTAACAGATGTCAGTGATTTGAGGCTGTCAGACTCTCTAAACTTAAACTCTAACAACAGAAAAATTATCGGTTCCTATATTCCGAAGAAGGATAACACATTAGGCAGAACTGTGTACATGACGGAATGATTAGTCAGAAATAGCGTCAGTGTACCATCACACGTTTTCTTGTCCCCTATAGCTGTCACACAACTTCCTTTCAGTCACTGGTGCGACCCATTACCACTGTAGTATGGATACTGCTATGAAGAAGAACACGATTTTGGAATTATTCTGAGGTCCTATATCAACCTTCAGTTTGAAATATAAAAACGTGAGGAAACGAGTCCTGAAAAAAGTCCCAATGCAATAAGTAGTGTGTTTATCTGAACCGGTTACAGAGATACAGCACACATCTGGTTCCAGGCTCGAATTAGTGTTCTATGTAGTGAGGTGCACGAACAATAAAGGCGTTTGTATTTACCGCTTCATTTAGGATGAAAAAATGAGCCCAAAACACGGAAGTAAGAAGACAAAAATGAATGGACCGATCTATTGAAATAGTGATAACTTCCAATAATCCTCGATCGTTTACGTTAGGAGCCTTAGGTTGACACCTGACTTGAGAAAACAGGACACAGTGCTCCCTCGAAGAAGCAATTCGGAATCGATAGCTCAAAAGTCCGAATCATTTGATGTTGACGAGCTAGCCCACCCGAGCAAAGTAGGTAAGTACCGTCTGTAGGGTTAAACAGTTTGTGACCATCCACAATGCTTGTTGGAAATGTTTTCGGATCTGGCAGTGTATCGCAGTCATGAATCTCCGGTGATGATTATTCTGATAAGTTTTTCTTCCTTGCTTATTTACACTTATTTGTTAATGGATACTTTGTGAACTGCTGTCAGGACCATTGGCAACCCAAACCCCACGGATCTAGGCAAGAACTGATAATAACTGTGAAGATATTGGTTCCGGTAACTGTTGGGCGCAGCAGATGCATATGCGCTTCTGGGAAGTGCCAAGAGTTTTGCAATCATATGAAAGAATATGCCGGTGGTCACGGTCAACCGTTGGGCGATCGGAGTGCTCTGTGTTTGAGGGTACCTTTTCTAACCCCCTTCTTCCTGATACGGAAGACAGCAGTGTCTCAACTATAAAAATAGTTATATTATATGATCATACCATCGTGCTTCAGAACCTGAGTGCATCCACGCAGTAAATAGCAAGATACAACGTTATGAACGTAAGAGACTTTCGTCTTGCTATCTCCTATTTGATCTGTCTGAAACGTACATACATGAAAGGGTCGAATTCCTAGTCAACAGACTCACACATATCGTTATCAACAGCAATACATCAATGGTTGACTTTAGCATTTAATCGACAGAACCCATGAGAAGAGGAACAAGCGCCACTGAGGAAATAAAAATGGGTTATAAATGAGACTTATTTTCTACTAAAGCCTTTATGTCTAGACTTGCACAGTCAACACCAAAGTGTGTACCAAATAGGAGACACGTAGGTGTAAGACTTAATTTGCTAGTGACCTTTCGTTGACTCGCATCAGTAATCCTATTTACTTTGAAGAAAATAGTTGCACAACAATAATATTCATTCTCATTTAACCCGATTAGCCATTGTTTCTCGCAACTTACTGATTGAACCGATGAGCCTTGAACTGTTCAGCTGCTCGTAGTATTTGTACGAGCATTTCTCCGACCAGCGGACATGATTGAACATAGTTCAAGTGGTAACCATAAGACTTGAGCCAATATTGCTGCAAATAGAAAAAGCAGATGCAGAATGAGTGCTAACACACACACACACACACACACACACACACGACTTCGCACGTCAAGCATCCCGGATTTAAGCATCGGTCACCTGGAATAGTTCTGGCGTGTAGATCATAGTTAGCATCTTCTCTATATATGAGTTTACATATCGTCCGATAATAAACATCGTTGTTCAGATTAAAGTGAAAGACATCGCCGACAAACGTCCGCAGCTAACGTATGGCAAACAATTGCCAGTTGATAAGGCTGTTCGCATTCCGATAGGTAGTTCGACTAGATTATATTGACAGAGAAAGTGGTAGACCGAAATTCAATCAGTCACATGGTAAACTAGGAATCGATTTCTCTCAAAAAAAATCGCAGTAAAAAATCTAAATAACGTTCAGCATTCAACATGGGGTCACCAGTTTGGTTATTAGCTCTCTTCGTATGGTCTACAGCTGAACAGCCCGGCAATGTGTCGAGCATACATGTATACGCATACCGTATGGCACCACCAAAATGAACATCGTTATAAACGAAAGATCGTTGTGACGAGGTACACAACTGATCTCGCAGTTTTCGCTGTAACGACACTTCATTTTGTAAAACATCTAGCTCTCTGAGAAGTAATCTTCTTTTCCATAGCACAGTAAGCAACTGTGCAGGCATGGGAAGTACCGGATGCGCAGACTGAGAAAGAGGAACGATACAGACAGCCCCGACCGGAATCATTGACCGTCGGATCTGACTAGCAAGACAAGGGACGAGGCACAATGCTCACAGTCCATTAGGAATTGGTGATTAGTGTACGAGCCAGTTTGCGCCTCCCCCACAGTTGACCCTGTCAAACCGAGGGTGTACAATAGTCATTCGATGAGAATTCGATGGTAATCAAGATTTTCGGAAGAGAATTGTCATGAAGCCCAAAAGACTGTCCGAATGCCATCATCTCTACCTGTTAAAGAACAGTTAATGCTTAAGTACAAAATCTGCATGTTCTCGGGATGCAGACTAGACTATCCACATCTTGAGTTTAACTCCGCTGGATTGGTAAGTAAGTTCAAGAAACGCCAAACTATGGCCCAACATTGCGTTGTGCACTGTTTTTTCTACAAGCATTCAATGCTCTCATAGGGTATCATCTGTAGAAGAATGCTTTGCTACCTTCAATCGGAGTGGATACCTTTGAGCTGCGATGCGTGATGTCGTTTCACGTATTGACGAGTACATATGATAGCTGAGACAGAACTCAACGGTTCCGGTATCAACTGACTACACAACCAAACTAATTCCGGACAGGTTCAAGCGGATTATGATAAGCCGGATGCAGTTATTAGAGTATTGCATGCATAGGTGTGATACTCCAGTGGTTGTTTGAGAAATTCGACTATTTCCTGTGTTACTCACAAAGTATAGCCGATTTTCAGCATGAACTCACAAAAGTCCTCGGTTACTGGGTCTCTAACACTTACCAGCTCACTTTTTCTAGCATTACAACTGACATTCCGTATCTGAATATGTTCATATTTTCAGTGTGAGCATAGGACCATACCAGCACCCTTACTGTGGTTTAGCAAAGCTTCACAGTTTGTCACTTCGTAAATCGCGAACTCAACGTAACTCACAGCTGCTTGCAAAAGTCCAATTCCCATACACAGTCAGCTTCGAAAAGCAGCACTACACCGAAGTTCCTCGCTTGCTAGAGCACGCAGTAATGTGTACCTTTGCGATGACCGGGTTACGAACTCCGGTCACACCTCTATGAGACAACTGTGTTGTTCCCGCCCCAGCGATCTCAGACTAGACCCTACTGAAGTGCCATATGAAAACGCTGGACCACATTCGCTTGTGAGTACTGTTCACACTGTCTGACGTCAGGCTGATGACGAGCTCTAATAAGAGTGAAACCCGAATGAAGTGCTTCTTCCCGAAAAGAGCTGTCTGAAAGGTTTATGGGAATGCAAGAATTGCGATCAATTTCTACTGACCAAAAATCCCCCACTACTTACGGGCAACTCGTCTGCCGTTCTATTCGTCTAGAATATGATGACAGCGTGGTGAATAAAATCAAGTAAAAAACGCAACCCCCATAACTGCGCTTTAATGAGGATTGAATATTCGCGCCGATCACATTAGGTTTCCAATGCAATTTATGGTGTGCTAAACATCTTTACCATATTGTGGAATGATCGATAGGTGAATATTCTGAATATTTATTTATACACTCAAAATACTAATCATCCGTTAATACCACACTTACCCACTCAGCTTACCTTTCGCCCACACATTCAGCTCTGTTGAGTGCCTGCTTCTAAAACTGTACAAGCTGTCCCATAAAAACACAATTCTGTATGACCCAATAGGTACCTGTCGATTTACGTGACTGTGCGGAATTTATACTTTAATTACGAGCTAGGAAATATAAATGCTAATATCGGTAGACCGATACCCGACCGCCCTCCAGTGTTGATCCCATTCGACAGGAAAGTTCGCGAGTGCCGAATGGGTCACCGTTCCTAGTCCGCATTACAAATAGCTTGTCATTTCAGGTTAAAACTCCGCATTTCTGGTCGACCATCGAGACAACCAAGTGATCAGTCCATTGTGCCTACTGCTATGCACGACTTACCTCGAATCACCAGATGTCTCACTTCATAGATGGTTGTTCATGGACATACATAACTGCCGCACTGAAACACAGGTATTCCCATTCAAGATTACATACTGAATGCTCAGAAGTACACCATTATCAATAAGGCATATGAGGAGCGTGAATGACTATTTACAATGAGACTTCGCATGCCAGCTGAGCGTTCGCAGCACCAGGAATTATACACTGAGATCAATAACCATCAACGTGAACAAGAAATATGAAGAAATTGACAACTCCATTGAGCAAAGTGGGTGTGTCGCCTGCCTGGATGGGGTCCTCGTGATCACTCAAACCGCTGGTTAGAGACGCTATCCGAGATGGCAGGTGTGTCGCAGTCAATGGCGTACCTGCACCCATACAACTTCTAGTTTTTTTGCCTAGTTCTCTTTATTATTATTATTATTATTATTATTATTATTATTATTATTATTATTATTATTATTATTATTATTATTATTATTATT
>LOND01006818.1:19553-36130 GCA_014220965.1 Paragonimus kellicotti
TACGTGACTGTGCGGAATTTATACTTTAATTATGAGCTAGGAAATATAAATGCTAATATCGGTAGACCGATACCCGACCGCCCTCCAGTGTTGATCCCATTCGACAGGAAAGTTCGCGAGGGCCGAATGGGTCACCATTCCTAGTCCGCATTACAAATAGCTTGTCATTTCAGGTTAAAACTCCGCATTTCTGGTCGACCATCGAGACAACCAAGTGATCAGTCCATTGTGCCTACTGCTACGCACGACTTACCTCGAATCACCAGATGTCTCACTTCATAGATGGTTGTTCATGGACATACATAACTGCCGCACTGAAACACAGGTATTCCCATTCAAGATTACATACTGAATGCTCAGAAGTACACCATTATCAATAAGGCATTGTGACGAGAATGACTATTTACAATGAGACTCCGCATGCCAGCTGAGCGTTCGCAGCACCAGGAATTATACACTGAGATCAATAACATCAAACGACATGCAACATGTGGTCACGAAATATGAAGACTTGACTGCTCCACTGAGTAAAGTGGGTAGGTGTCGCCTGCCTGGATGGGGTCCTCGTGATCACTCAAACCGCTGGTTAGAGACGCTATCCGAGATGGCAGGTGTGTCGCAGTCAATGGCGTACCTGCACCATACAACTTCTAGTTTTTTTGCCTAGTTCTCTTTATTATTATTATTATTATTATTATTATTATTATACAGGCTTTTCAGCAACGTCTTTTCTTGTAGGATACTCCACTTCACTGTTGAGGTGAGCGGCGGCCCGAGCCACAGTACCTTCTGATCAGGTTTACGCCTGTTAGGATGATGATCTACAATTGGCGGACGGAATCGCACCAGTATCAGGCATCTCTCAAGTTCAGGTGGAGGCCACCACTCAGATAAATGGAGTGCCAGCAATATCCCGTTTTGTAAGAACATAACCAAGCATGTCGTGGCCACGATAGCCAAGATTACTGAAACATTCCACAACGTATACAAACGAGCGTACCTAGAATAGCCGGCTACCCAACTTGGGTTTCATTCATTCGGGAGGATGAACTTCCACCCGACTGAACCCTTCAGGAGAGTACGTACATGCAGTTTTGAGTCAAAATGATATCACATTCACATGTAAACGTCTTTTATTCTACATCATAAATAGCAATTCCATTTTGAACCCACAACGCCTTGGTTTCAATTTTGTTTACACGCAAATGGCAATGCATAGAGCATGTCGATTTACAACTGCTTTTTTGCTCAGCTCGGTAACTCACGTTTCTTCACACTGAATCCACCGCAAAGTGCGCAATAATTACTGATCATACAGGAGCAATGTAAAAACAGGCAGGATCTTGCTCGCCAAACTTAGCCCCTAGATTGCGAGTGAAACCGAACCAAATCAAAAGAATTGGCAGGGCAACTGATTTTTTCCTAACATTATCGTCATCGTACGAAAGTGGCAATCGTTCTAAAAAAGTGAGTTATCCAGTAATACTGAAGTGAACAACAAGAACCAACAATTACTCAATTCACGCACCAACGTTCGCCATGTCGTTTACGCTCTGGGGGGTTGTATAAGAGAATGGGCTTGCTTCGGATTATTTTAACATAAATCAAAGCTAAATGCAACAAAAGACGCTGGGGTTCTGTATTCGTTTAGCTGATTACAAGAAACCTTCACAAATTTGAAGAAAAGTTCAACATCAAACCATACTGGACCATCACAAAAAGTCGACAACCGTACTGCGGTGGCAACAATCACCATATGCATGGCCCTGTACTGGCCTTTTGTACGTTTCTTGCTCGGAGAGCATTGCTCGAATCCTGATCTACTGCACGCCTCCGATCTCATTGCAACCCCTGCCATTAAGTGACAAAAAACTGAAGACAAATTGTAGTTGCTGAGACAACCATGGCTGTGTGCTTTTAATCTGATATCCGGGTGAAGGTCGCACTAAGCTCACGACCACCTACTGGAGAACGGTGGCAAACAAAACAGCTGGCGGCGCTATCACCCACGCATCGGCCTAACCAGGCTTGACATACAGGCGGACCGCATACATACACACAAACACGCAGGCGAAACAATTGAACGTATCACATTCAAGCAGTATATCGATCTAACCCTTGATTGGCTACTTAAAAGACACACGAAATTGCGAACAACCAATCAACAACAAGCGCCAAGCAAAAATCAATTGGACACGGCCTGGATCGAAAGTCAAATGCGCTAGCGAGCAACACCACTGTCAGTTAGCCTGCCAGCGCCTGTGATGCAGATCTTCGTGAAGACCCTCACTGGGAAGACGATAACCCTCGAAGTGGAGGCTAGCGACACGATTGAGAATGTGAAGGCGAAGATTCAGGACAAAGAGGGTATTCCGCCCGATCAGCAGCGCTTTGATTTTTGCGGGCAAACAACTGGAGGATGGCCGTACTCTGTCCGATTATAATATACAAAAGGAGTCTACCCTACATTTGGTTCTACGTTTACGTGGTGGTATGCAGATATTCGTAAAAACGTTGACGGGCAAGACGATTACGTTGGAAGTCGAAGCGAGTGACACCATCGAAAACGTAAAAGCCAAAATTCAGGATAAGGAAGGCATTCCACCAGACCAGCAACGTTTAATCTTCGCTGGCAAACAGCTCGAAGACGGCCGTACTCTTTCCGATTACAATATCCAAAAGGAATCGACACTACATTTGGTTCTACGTTTACGTGGTGGTATGCAGATATTCGTAAAAACGTTGACCGGCAAGACGATCACTTTGGAGGTTGAAGCAAGTGATACAATCGAAAATGTTAAGGCCAAGATCCAAGACAAAGAAGGGATCCCCAGATCAGCAACGTTTGATTTTCGCTGGTAAGCAGTTGGAGGATGGTCGTACTCTTTCTGATTACAACATACAGAAGGAGTCCACTCTTCATCTGGTGCTCCGTCTGCGTGGTGGTTAAAATCCTTCAGAATGACATTTTTGTTTGATTTTCTTTGCTAATTAAATGTGTTAACCGCCATCAGTTTCCGGTCTTTTCTGCACGAGTTTGGAGGTCCTGTGAATGGTTTCTGTTGCAGACAGATTTGATTGAGAAGCTTACTAAGTTAAGGAATTTTAAACAATACTTGTCTTTGTAATCCAGGTCGACAAAGGTCTCCTAAGCAGACATTTTTTATTGGTGTAACCAACAGTTCGAAAATGATCCACTAAATCAGGAGGACGGCGGCGCCAGCTGATGACTTGATTTACGTTCGCTTCCTGTGGCCTTTCAACCAGCATTTGGCTAGTGTTGGCGGTTTAGATCTGGACGGACGGTAGAGTATGCGGGATCTGTTATATAGCATTCCTGTTTCTATCTGCATGGCCTAGTTAAGCGATCAGTCCTCAAGGGGAGCTAGGTGAGACTTGGTTATCTGGTTGCACCAATATGTCAGTGTTTTCGATGCAACATCACGGCTGTATGTAGCTACTTGTGTGTTGTCCTGGCCGAATGTTTTCACCAAACGATACAGAAAGCTCTTCGGAACACTTGCTGTATTCGGACTAAGCGGTGGATGATGCCGCCGACGTGCCTTGCTTTTAGCTCACGGAGTATCGGGACGTCGAATGTATCTTGTCTCCTTGTGTCTTGCGAGTTGTTATTCGGTATGAGCGCGCCGCAGGTTCTAAAACGGGGATAATCAATATCAACGTCACGGCCCAGGTGAGCCCCACGTTCTAATTTCTGTCAAGTGGTCTTGACACACTCTGAAACTGATGGATGGGCAGACTGTTCATTCTCGAACACTAGACTCATTGGAAGCTGTGGGTGTATTCCAGACAGCAGTAACCATGTGTGACAAAAGTTCATCTCCTCTCTGAGGCGGAACTTTGCCTGCATTGCAGACGATTGCTCTGTATGACTAGTTCATACTAATAGCCCCGAAGGCTTACAGTATCAGCAAGTTGGAAGAGGGGCCTGTTGGTGTGTGTAGGCCTCTTGAGTATTTTGAAAGTCAATGTGAGATCGCCCGTTACTCGTCTATACTCTAATGGAAACAGATTCAATATGATCATTCGCTCTTTGTACGGAAAGGTGTTCAGACCTTTCACCCTCATAATGGTCCGCCGCTGGATAGCCTCAAGTAAAGCTATCTCCCTTTTCAAGCATAGGGCGCATGCTTGGACATTGAGTTCCAACAACGACATAAGAAACGTGCTGAAGAGACGAGCAAAACATACTACTGGGAGTTTTTCAAGTGCTCTATTTAGCATGACCAATCAGCTGCTAGACTTTTTAATCAAGCCAGAAGTCTAACCACTCAGCCTAAGATCGGATTTCACTACTGTGCCGAAGATCCCGTCCGGGGTTGACAGTGGCCGACGTAATGTCCCGTAAGCAGTACTCTGTAAAGCCGGAATGTCGAATATGCAGGATGTTAGACTTCGCCATGTTAAACGGCAGTCCTTTATCTGTTGCTCAATGAGATCCATTTGGAGAACATCCACGTCCTTTGTAGGTATCGGAACCCACCACACCTTCGACATCTACGTATATGAGAACGGATGAATCACTACTGACTGTCGGGAGGTCGCTTACAAGGACAAGGAATAACATTGGGCATGCTGCGGAGCCCTGCGAGCTCTTAGTTTATGTGTAAAAAGTCGCTGACAGTTCCCTATTGACTTTTACGGCGTACATACCATTTGTCAGGTAGTGTTGTAGCCATAACTTTATTGGCTCCCCCCAGAACCAACACTTGCAGTTTCTGTAGAAGAATGTGCTAAGTTACCCTGTCGAACGCTTTAGTAATATCTTTGAATGGGGCGTCTGCTGAGAGACATTCATCTGCAGTTCTTATGAAGAAATCGCTCGCGACCAGTCATGCTGTTTCGGCGTTAGTAGGAAGTTTGCAACTAGGTATTTACGTAAGCAATCGTTCTAGGGTGCTCTCCAGTAATTTAGAGACGCATGATAATAGGGATACCAGGCGGAAGTTTTCAGTAACAGTACGGTCACCACGTTTGTATATTGGTGCAATAACGTCATGTTATCGTGGTTACGAACTTTGGCTGATGGGGTAAGAATGCTGAAATAGATGGGTTGGTGGTTCCGCCAGGACATCTGCGCATGCCTTCAACAATGATGACAATATTTCATCCAGACCCGGTGACTTATCCGCTCTCAAGCGGAGTGGCTTGCTTTATACGTTGATACTACCAAAGTCGGACATGGTATCATCAGCGGGACTACCATTATTCCTCAAATGCATGGATTTCTCCAGGTTGCTCCCAAATACCGTAGCAAACTGAGCGCGCAAAATATCCGTTGTTTCAGAGTTGCATAGCGACAGCTCGTTGAGACTCGATACGACAGCTCCAA
Organism: Paragonimus kellicotti; assembly: GCA_014220965.1. NCBI lineage: Eukaryota > Metazoa > Platyhelminthes > Trematoda > Plagiorchiida > Troglotrematidae > Paragonimus > Paragonimus kellicotti. The sequence continues at coordinate 24,907 of LOND01006818.1, forward strand.
ATTCGGTTAGGAATGCCATGTGACCAAGGAATTTCTTGGGATAGTCGATGAAAAACTGCGCTAATTTGAGCTGATGGTCATCATCATCACAGCGGTTACACAACTGTTGCGAACGCTTTGGTACGTTCGGCGAGAGGTTTCACCTCCCATAAGTAAGGTGTCCCACAGAGATTTATTTTCTCATAGGAGCCTTTTCACATCTTGCTAAAGTCAACCCTTCGAAAGTTACGACTTGTTATCTTTTTGAGGCGAGTGGTAGTAACGCCACGGACAAGGCGAAAGGAGACCGTCACATGACCACTTGTACCAAAATAAACACCAACTTCGACTAGGTCAACCGTGTAAATTTCGTTGGTCAGTACGATGTCCAGTCGGGACGACCTGTGACCCTGCGTCCATCTTGTGTGCTGTTTTACATACTCAGTGAGGCAATCTCCTAAACTGAGGTTGTAGAATCTTGTAGCATCAGAGCCAGAAGACTGGCAAGTAGCAAAGTCGATGTTGAGGAAGTTAAAGTCCCCAATTATGAGAACCTAACCTATAGTGGTTGTCGCTCATCGAATCGCTTCTTTTCGTTCCAATCTGTGTTTGCAGTAAGTGTTCTGTAGACGATCCAAACCGTTATACAAGAAGAATCCGGGGTACTTATGGTCAGCCATAACGACCCATCAAACGCCAGTAGAGTGGCGACCGAGGTCAGTGAAACACGCAGGTCTATGCTAATATAATTAACGCCACTTCCTTTACATGAAATGCGATCGCTCCGTAGCAGAGTGTATTCAGAGATATCCAACTCCCGATCAGGTATGTCTTCATTAAGCCAGGTTTCAACGACACCTGTTATTGTAAGCGCATTCGATTGTGCTGATTGACTCAACTCTTGAATCTTCTTTTGCTGCTCCGTAAGAGGACAATACGTTCGTCAACATACACCACCAACTGGACACATATACATGCCCATTCTGTCATACCGCACTTACTTAAATAACGTGCTTTCTGGGAAAATCTCGTCACAAAGAGACTGGACCTTGACGCGGTGCATCGGATTGCCCATCTTGATTATTTACTGGGCTAAGCTGCATGGTGTAATGATCACACCGACAGAGACACTCACACCTGGGAGGCAAACAGATAGAGGTCTGAAAAGCCACAATTTCCGGGTCCTCCAGATTGGGGATTGGAAAAGGTTGGCATCTTTTTCCGGAAAAAGTACCAGTTCTGGTACACTGCCCACCTGCTACCTTGCGGTACAGGCTTTTGAGCCAAAGGCCTTGGTTGAGAACCCTAATCGTTCTCCTCTGTGGATCTGGGTGTCCTGGCAGTATCTCGAACCACATTCAACCATGAGTACTCATAACATCAACAATTCCATACTTCAATGGCCGTCTCGCAGTACAGAACCGGATCGGCCTATCTGCTTCATACAACAGGGTGGATAGGCGAAAACATGCCACTGCTGACCCCTCCCCCATTGTCCTATCAAATCCAGCTATCAGGCCCCTTCCGACCTTCATTTCTGGTAATTACTGCGCGCGTCCCATAACACACAGAGCTAATCATAGTAACACTGTCGGTAAGTCCCATCTCTTACCATCTAGCCTCAGGTCTCCCTAATTTCTTGCTTGGACCTAGAATGCGAATTAATATAGGTGCTTTCAACGTTTGCACGCTAAAGCAGATAGGTCAACAGACCGTACCTTCGCAATTTCATTTATATGGAACTAACAGCACCCGCATTGTCTACCCGATACTGGTTATACACTTCGGGTGACTCCACAGCCGCCGTTACAGGTCAGGCTGGAGTAGGTATAGTTCTCAGCACGACGGCCGCAGCCGCATTAGTAGATTGGATTCCTGTTAACAGTAGACTTTGTGCCGTCCGCTTAGCAGGTTCTGTTAAAACCAGCTCTAGACGCAAAACTTTCAGAAATTTATTCATTGTGTCTGCTTATGCTCCTACTGACTGTAGTGACATCGGCGTCAAGGACGCATTTTACTCGGATCTGGCCACTCTCCTTCGGTCGACACGTGGCTCTGATATAGTCGTTCTGGCCGGAGATATGAATGCCCAGGTCGGTCGCCTTGGTGAAGCCGAATCTCGTTTAGGTGGTAGGTTTGGGATAGCATCACATCGATCAGATAATGGTGGGCGATTGTTGCAGCTGTGCGCTGAGCATAAGCTATTTTAGCCAGTACTGGTTTTAGGCATCGTGCACGTCAATGCTATACTACTTGGCGCCCGCCTTCTTCGAATCAAACCTGGTTCAGATAGACCACATAGCCGTTAGTTATAGGTGGCGGGGTTCCATTCAAGACTGTCGTTCTTATTGGAGCACATGCTTGGATTCAGATCATGCGTTGGTACGTTGTCGTTTTGTTCTTACTTTTGCTGGGCAACGACCCCATCGACAGCAACGTTAGCTGTTTGAGAAACTGGCTTTACCATCGATAAGGCATGATTACCAAACCAGCTTAGAAGGCTGCCTTAATAGTTCTCACTTCAAAGATCCTAATAGCTGCTGGACTCAAATCTCACAGGCCATTCAGAAAGCAGGTACTGTAGCATGCGGCTCAGCGGTATATGGGCTAAACAAACATTGGATTTCAGAGAAATTATTGGAGTTGTTAGAAGCCAGACGGAAGGTTCCTCCTGGTAGTTCACATAACAAGTCTAGAAGAGATATCCGTAGGAAACTGAAACGTAGTCTAAAGGCTGATCGTGAGGCTTGGTTAGTGGAAAAAGTTAAGGAAATGGAAACCGCATTTGCCTCAGGGAACACGATAAACTGTTTAAGCTGATCCGTGCAACTGGTCCCAGGCGACCGTCTGTCAATGAGGCCATCAGCGAGACAGATGGCACACTAATCTGTAATAAGTCCAGAAGGTTAGAGCGTTGGGCAGAACACTTTGAGGGTCAATTTAGTTGGCCTGCTGCTTCTATTGCGTTGCCGCCACAGACTTGTGATGTAGCACCCTGGTCGGTAGATTTGGAACCACCCACTGAGACTGAGGTTCGCAATTGCCTTTCGGCTCTCAATCGTAATAGGGCTGCTGGCCCAGATCTCATGCCGACCACTTTCAAGGCGAGAGGCGTTTAGTAGAAGCGTTGACGTCAGTTGTTTCGAACTTGTTGGACGACGAGACATCCGCTGCCGGAGCTGGGTCACTCGATAATAGTTCCATATTTAAGGAGCCCGGGGCTCTTGCGAAAACCATAGAGGGATTAGTTTGACCCCAGTCATTTCAAGGGTTCTAGCATCAATTATACTTCGTCGACTCACTGCAGTTCGGGAGGTAAACATTAGGGAAGAACAGGCAGGGTTTCGCCCTGGGCGGGGTTGTATAGATCACATTTTACCCTTCGTCAAATTCTGGAGCAGCGTCATGTGTACCGCCGGCCAACAATCGCCGTATTCCTCGACTATAAAGGTGCGTTTGATTCGGTGACCGATCTACACTTTTAGAGTCGCTTAAACGTAGGGGTGTACCGACTAAGTATGTGAACATACTGTCGGCGCTTTATTCCCATACTTCAGCTCAGGTTAGGGTTTACGGCGAAGTATCTGACAGTTTCAGCACCAGGAGCGGCGTACGTCAAGGCTGTCCTTTCACCATTTTTGTTCAATTTCGTCATAGACGAAATAATGGAGGACTGTCTGCGGCACTCAAATGATGCCGGCGTGGACCTCCTACCTGGTGAAAGACTGACTGATCTTGATTATGCTGACGATAAGGTATTGCTGTTGACAACTTTCAAGCGGCACAAACAACACTGGACGCTATTTCGCGTTCTGCTAAGTACTTCGGAATGCGCTTTGCAGCCTCAAAATGCAAAGTGCTTCTGCAAGATTGCTGTGATTACGTAATGAAGTCATGGAGGTTGTTGACCGGTTTGTATACCTGGGAAGCTGCATCAGCGGTGGCGCGGAGGTGTAGGGAATGAAATAGAAGCGCGTATTTCCAAGGCTAGGGCGGTGTTCGCTAATCTGAGACACCTATGGCGACAGAGAGGTATTTCTCTGAAGCTTAAGGGTCGCGTATATCAGACAACAGTGAGGGCTGTATTACTTTACGGCAGCGAAACCTGGCCGCTCAGGGTAGAGGACGTGAACCGTCTTCAGGTATTTGACCACCGATGTCTGCGTTCGATCGCTCGTATCGGGTGGCACCAGCGAGTAAGCAACGAGGAGGTTAGGAAGCGGGTGTTTGGCACTGATTGTCAAACGAGTTCTTTTGTTCAGTCCTTACATTTGCACAGACTTAGATGGTTAGGTCATGTACTAAGGATGCCAGCTAGTCGTTTGCCACACCGAGCACTGTTTGCCGACGCTGCGGCCGACTGGCGCAAGGTGCGAGGTGGACAGATGACCTGGCGTAGACAAATGAAATCGTTCACGAACGGGTTTGTCATCTGCAACCCGATCGTCAGCGGGAAATTCCCACTCTCGGGTAGCCCGTCGACGCGCTTCCGCGATACTTCACGGGAAATCGGGTTAGGCTCCCATTTAAGTGTTACTGGATTTTGACAGTTGGCACACAGCTAAGTAACACATCCTCTACAGTCGGGAGGTGGTCAAAGATGATTCGAGTAGACCTTGGACAAGTATCTTGATTAGGTATCTGCGGCCTGCATAATACGTGTGACACGCGTGTGTAAACGCCAATTCATAGTATACAGCTCCGTTGACTTTGTGTTATGTAAACACATATTGTCACGGTAGGCCCGTAATTCGAGGATCTTCTCTGGAGATATAAACGGCATGAACGTTAACAGACGGTAGATTAGGGTTTTAACAATCCCAGAAGCATAGTCGTTATCCTATAGACATCAACTATCACACTATTGCAAGCCTCGACGCCATGGCCAGCCTAATCAGGCTCATGTAAACGGTGCGACATAGCGAACGATTTGTCGGCATAAGGCGCACTTGAGCCAATGAAGTCTGCGAAACGAGACTTCCACTTCGTAATCGACAGTCTGCCTATTCTGAGAACACACAGGCTAACCTCATCATTCCGAATTCTGTGTTTCCACCACACGCGGCTAGTGCTTAGGAGGCACTGGTGGTCGAACATAGGCACTCTGAACACCCGCAGGGCAGATAGGCCCGAGTTGCTATCATACACCCGGCATTTTAACAAATGATCTCATATCGACCTGTGTTGGCGAACACTAATCGGACTGTCGGTAGAGGAATCGTGATGCCACCAAACACTCCATTGCCCTTGGCACAACTCCCGAGGAGATGAACTTCTCCGCTACTTTCAATTGCTTTCGAATAAGAAAGCGTACACACACAGGACTTTGCTATTCACGCAATAAAATTGTAATATACAAGAGTATATGAACTTTTACTACAGTCCTATAGCATCCACTTCGAATGTTTTGTTCGTATCCGGGAAAGGTTGATATAATACCGTCACAGCGAGACTGCACCTTGACGCGGTGTGACGGCTTGCGCATCTCGATGACCTACTTGGGCTAAACTGGACGGTGTGATCACCACACCGATAGAGTCACTCATACCAGGCAGGCCAATAGATAGAGGTCTGACAAACCACAGTCTCCTGGTCCTCCAGGTTGGGGGTTGGAAGAAAGTTGGCATACTTTTCCGGAAACAGTATAGTATAGTACAATCAACCCGCTGCCTTCCGGTACAGGATTTTGAACCAAAAGCTTTGGTTAAACACCCTAATCACTCTTACGTCTACGACTGCGTATCCTGACAGTATCTCAACCCACATACAACCATAAACATTCACAACACTAATAATTTCATACTGCATCAGTCATCTCGCTGTATGAACCGAGTGGACATTTATGCTGCACACGACAGGATGGGTAGCCGGAAACAAACTGACGCTGAACCCTCACCCACTGACTCATCCAATTTAGCCCTCAGGCTTCTCCTGACCTCAGTTTCTCGCAACAGATATAGATAACCATAGCAACACCGTCTCCATACGTCCCACCTGGAGTGAGTATAGTCAGCACTACGGCCGCAGTCCAATTGATAGATTGGATTCCTGTTAGCAATAGACTTTGTGCCGTCCGCTTGATAGGTTCTGTTAACGTCAACTCTAGACGCAAAATTTTCGGAAATCTCTTCAATTTTTGTGCATGCTCCAAACAACTGTAGTGATGTCCATTTCAAGGACAGCTTTTACTCGGATCTGACCATTTTTCTCATTTAAACAGGTGGTTCTGACACAGTCATTCTTACCGGAGATGTAAATGCGTTGGTGAGGTCCAGTCTCGTTTCGGTGGCACGGTTCTGGATGGTGTTACATCACGCGAATACTGGCGGGCGGCTGCTACAACTATGTACCGAGCATAGGCGATATTTTGCCAGCACTATATTCAGAAATCGCGCGAATCATTGTTATATTTGGTGCCCTCCTTCTGCGAACCAGACCTGGTTTTAGATAGACCACACAGCTGTTAGTTACGGATGGCGTGGCTCCATTCAGGATTGTCATTCTTTTTGAGACACACTTGAATTCAGATCATGCGTTGGTACGTTGCCGTTTTGTTCTTACTTTTGCTGGACAACGACCCCACCGACAGCAACGGCTGGCTGTTGAGAAACTGACCAGACCGTCGGTAAAGCGTGACTACTAAACTAGCTTAGAAAGTAAGTTAATCGACCGTCTGTCGGTGAAGTTATCAGCGAGGCAGATGATACACCAATCCAATAATAGATCCGGAAGTTTAGAACACTGAGGCGGAACACTTCGAGTCAGTTCAGCTGGCCTCCTGCTTTTATTGGGTTACCGTTAGAAATTTGCAATGGAGCACCCTAGTCGGTAGACAGAAACACCCACGAACTGCTGGACTAGTTGATCTTGCGTCAGCACTTCTCAAAGAAGGTGAAGAGGCGTTAGTAGAGACATTGACTCAGTTGTTTCAACTTGTGTGGACGACGGAGACCATCCCTCCGTGCTGGGGTCACTCGATAATAGTTCCCATATTCAAGAAAGTTGTACAAGACTCTTGCGAAAACCATAGAGGGAATTAGTTTGACCCCAGTCATTACTAGGGTTCTGGCATCCATTATACTTCGTCGACTCACTGCAGCCCGGGAGGTAAACAGTACAAAAGAACAGGCAAGGTTTCGTTCTGGGCGAGCATGTGTTTGTTAAGTTTTCACTCTTCGCCGAATTCTGGCGCAGCATCATACCTACCACCGGCCATTCGTAAGGTCGATGCACAACAACAGGACAGCCAGCACCGAATATCCGTGAAGTCTTAAAAGACATCAGAAGTCAGACGGAACATAACTTGTCGTTGGTGAAGAAGTGATGCACCTGTCATAGCCTAATTGCCTATCGATAAGCTTTCTCAACTAAGAAGGCTGTTATAACATCAACTGATCCACGGCATTTACCTAAAATCATCAATGATGCGGATGGCGCGGTTATCCGTTATAGGCAAAGAGCTCAGACAACTGAGCAGAATGCTTTGAGAAGCACCCTAACTGCCCCCCCCCCCGCTTCTACCGCGTTGGTGTCACATATCTAAGGTAGATCGGTGTAATTCATGCTGTTGTTGCACAATCGTCGTTCCTCTATGAACGTACTACTAGTGTTCTATTTCCGTACTTTAGCTCTGATTATGGTGAGCGCGTAGGCGCCCGTCAGATTTAGCACTAACCCTGGCTTACGCCAAGGATGATCTCTTTCACCATCCTCGTTCAATTTCATCGTTGCGGACAAAATGGAAGACGGTACACTGCATGAGTGGAATACCGACATCGAGGTCCTAATCGACGGGAGACTGACGCATATCGATTGTGTCGGGATTAGGGTCCTGCTATTTGACATTTTTTAAACAGTACAGATTACCCCTCCCAGCATCGAAAGATTTATCCAAGTCTGTCGTTGGCATATAGATTTACCGTTAGATAATGGTGCTGTGGAAGCTGTTGATTGTTCCTTGTACTGAAGAAGATGTATCAGCAATAGTGGGAATATGGAAATAGGGGCTTGCAACTCTGAGGATGGACCCCTCTGGCGACAGAGGAGTTCACAACACCTTCAATGTTAACCCGAGGGGGGGGGGGTGGGGGGGGGGGGGGGGGGGGCGGGAGGGGGGGGGTGGGGGGGGGGGGGTGTTTCCCACAACCAATCATACGACACTGTGTTTGAATCCTCTCGTGCAGCCTGACACTGCTTAAGCAGAGGTAACCTGATCACTAGTAATGTGTACGTGGCTGGAAATGCTTCATGGCAGAAACACCTTATGTGAAAGCCGGGGAAGTTAGAACCTGAATATATATATATATATATATATATATATATATATATTATATATATATATTATTATATATATATATATGATGAACAGTTGCTTTCGGTAATTCTTCACCGGGTCAATACAGTTAAAGATCATCAAGTGCACATTTATAAAAGACAATCAGCGATAACAGGAAATTGATCGTTCACGGGTATCACAATCGAATCGTTCAAACACTAGGCCGGTCTAAGTCCTACACACGTTGTATGCAAACAAATGGCAATCGATTCGGCCGTGGCTAACAAGTGCTGTCAGACCGGCTCTGGCTGACGTGATGGACTTCGTGAACGATACGAAATAGATTTTTAGTATCGATTTGGTGGTTGGAATTCACCAAATTTGAGGTCATCGCATTAGTGATTTTGTTCGTCCTAATGCCAAGCTAAGCTGGATGATGTTACCTTATTAATTTGGATAAACACCTCGTCGTACGAACTAGGTACAACGAGAGGAACATAACACACGAGTACTGATTAATCGTGGGCAAGTGGTTTGTCTCACGACTTCAGATTCAGCAAAGGCAAAGTACTGAACCAGCTTGTGGATGCAGCTACCGGAAAAGTGTTCGATTAAATGACAAAGTCGATGATTGACTGATTCAGCTGCTAAGTCATTTCGAAATAGAAGTTGTGAATGAAGTGGTTTCTTCATGGCGGTGGAGAGGTGGTGATGGCTGGCCAAAGCAATCCTAATGTGTTTCATTATTAAGTGATCTGGGTATGTTTTCTCGAGTCACATTAGGGATTAAATGCAGCTAACCTCCCAAGGTATCCATAGAGCATATTCTTCTCGTTGTTTGTTAAACAACAAATCAGGATGTGTTTCTTTTTAGGAGGACCGAACTTGCGAAAATGATTAGTGGCCGGTCCAAGCTTATAAATGCGCGTTTGATAATTTCCGCTACCACATTGATCTGGTAAAGGAGTATCAAAAAAACGTTGTCCATCATATCGTGTCATCCATGACTTAGAGGGTATTTTCCAAACACTGACAACCCAGACCTGCCTTCTGATTATGAAATAACCGATTGGTTTATTATGAATTCAGTGAGATAACAGATCAACTAGTTACGCGTGTGGGTGTGGTCGTACGAGAGTCGCACAAACGCGAATTCGTCCAACACAGGCGGAGGAATTCTCAACCACGAACAGAAGATGACCATCAATCGAATGTACATAAATAAAGTAGTCAGAAAACACCTACCAAAGGAGAAGTATATCAGCCGAAGATGCGTGAGGCAAACGGGACATATAATTGAGCCCTGAAAATGAATTTTCCGGTTAGCCACCTTTTTAGAAGCTGAATATCTCTCATATCAGATCACAGTTTCTCGCTCAGATTGATACTGTTGGCCAGATTCACATGAAAAGGCACTCGCAACGACCAAAATCCCCAAGCCACTCATCAACAGTCACAAGTATCTCAGTCTGGAGGCGATCAAATGAGGTGTGTACCGGTCACGTTGCATGATAACAAACGCCGATTTGCCACAGAGCAGTCGCATCGTTCATAAGTATGCAGCAACGTACTGGTGCCAACGGGGACTTGCTATTCCACACCCCGCTGTACGACCCGATATTTTACAGGCGATTCTCCCACACTGGACCATAATGTACCTGCCCCCAGTTTCCAACTGGTTAACAACGTTGCCAATTAAGTTTTTTTTGGGGAAGACCGTTTGTTCTTTCCCAAATAGGCAGAGGAGTTGCGAAAGAGATTGCGGCATCATGGCTTCACACTAACTTGACGTCCTAGACACTAGACATGAAGTGTGCTTCACATCGTCATTAGGATCAAAAATCACAGACCACGTTTAACCATCACCCAAAAAAGTATATGTGATAGCATGCTGGGTCTGGTATGGTAGATCGCTGAAACGAGGCGGATTAGCAGTCATCTTCGTCTCAGACAAACAGCCAACTATAGCACACAGCATTTTTGAAGGTGGTGCGGGTACCAACTCCATTAGTCAAGATTATTCAGAGTGAATTTCTCGTTTACTAGAAGTTCGGGGATTTAGATCATTCCAAATTGAACATCACTCACACTTGATCGCAGCCCTTCGCATTCAGATAAGCCTTTCGGCTAGCCCACTTCGAAAGGAAGCACTAGACTCGAGTTTCGCTCTTATTAGAGCTCATCAGTAGTGCATATCCTCGCCCAGACCGGAATTTGCACTCCAACCCTGGTGTTTGTGCGACCAGTGTGTTAACCTCAATGCGAGTACCCTCACAATAGACATGACCGAATGATTGTCTCCAAACGCTCAACCATAACCCTGTGTGAATGTTCAGTTCATCTGATCATTTCGAAAAGAGAATAAACATAATCGCTCTATTCAAACCAGTTGATAACACCGTGACCGGGACTTCTCAATTACGTTGAAGTTGTCTTTATTGAACCAACCGAGCATTATTTGAATGTTTACTAGAAGTTATCGTCTGTGAACATCACAAGTTATCACCGAGGCGTCTCTGATCTGATCTGATCAGTAAAGTTTGTTGAACTGATTTGTGGGTGGGGAAAATTGACATTCTTAACCTTCGGTATTCAAAACGGAAGGTAGTATTCCAATGTTCTTTGGATGATTCTCATCGAAATGCGTAGCACAAGCGTACTTGGTTACCAAGAAGTTTGTCAGTAAACTCCACGCTTCTTTCTCGCTTGGATACAACTAGTGATCATCTTCTTAATCGTTACTTACCTGCGGTTGTGGGCTTGACGAAGACTGCAGACAACCCATCTTGGTCTCATAATCCATTTGGCAGGTTCAAATTGATTTGTTTGCAAACCAAACTCTGTCTTTTTCAAATACACTGAGCGTTTGCATCCGTTACTAACTAGAACTGTTCTCGTTTGGCTGGCTGTTTGTCTGAGACGAAGATGACTACTAATCCGCCTCGTTTTAGCGAACTATCATACCAGACC
>LOND01006821.1:8662-18730 GCA_014220965.1 Paragonimus kellicotti
AACGCTGGCGAAATCAGACTCGCGGTTACCACGAATAAGGCAGACGTTTGCCGATGACGAGGAGATGGAGAAGCTCGAACAGCAAATCAAAAACGGGTGGCCGGACAACGCACGACAAGTGAATGAAATAATTCGCCCTTATTTCAAGGTCCGAAATGAGTAACCACAGAAAACGGTCTTGTGTTCCGTGGCGAACGTTTAGTAATTCCCCGAGCAGCCAGAAAAGTCACTATGCAAGAAATACATCGTTCGCACCTTGGTGTGCACAGTTGTACGAGACGCGCTAAGAACACCGTATACTGGCCAGGTATGACTAGTCATATCAAGGACTTTGTTTCAACCTGTACGGTCTGCAAGCAGTACGGGACTCGACAGCCAAAGGAACCCATGTTGTGCCGCTCAGTCCCTAAGCGACCTTGGCAACACGTAGTGGTTGATCTGTTCTCGTATACAAACAAGTCATATCTGCTTTAAGTGGACTATTCCAGCGATTTTTTGAAATTGATTAGTTAAATGCTACATCAGCGGAAGAGATAATTGGCAGATTGAAAGCCCAGTTCGCAAGATATGGCATTCCAGAGTGTGTGAGATCAGATGGTGGTCCACAGTTTTCAGCACAACAGTTTGCGGAGTTTGCCGAAAAATGGCGGTTTAAACACGAAGTCTCCAGTCCACACCACAGCCAGTCTAATGGTAAAGCGGAATCTGTTGTGAAGGAGGCAAAGAAAATGATGATGAAATGCCCTTTGTTCCGTATTGTAGCGATCAACTTACGGTCTGATTTTCATTGTTCTGTTTGTTTTTATTACTCTCGTAACGTAAGTTTTTATTTCCCGGACTGTTCGACTTGCGTGTTCTCTTGCTTCATTGAATAATAGGCCAGTATTCTCAGGTCTGGCTTAACGTTGCGATACCCTGTAACTAACATGAAGTTATTTAGTGCTTTCTGTATATCGCAGGATCTGCTTTACTGCTTGCGAGGCATATACAGGCAACCGCTAGTCACCCCATACATAAACAAAACATCCCGGGTAGCTCAATGTGGTAAAAATTGGCTCGATTCACCGCTTATCCAAACCCCGACACAATAGAAGATCTAACAAGGGACCAATCCAAACGTCGCGTTAAGATACCACATCAGGATTGGACGAAAAGCCTCAATGTTACACTTCCCGTTAGTTGCCAAGTTCTTTGTTCTGTATTGCAGCGATCAACTTACGGTCTGATTTTGCAGGTGCCATATGATCAGTCCAATGACAGACTGTGATTTCTTTAATACTGTTGTACATCTATAAATGCGGCTTCTTGTCTCATGAATATGAACTGCTTACTGCAACTAGTACGAAGTCTTCTCCTTATTACTTGCGTGAGAGGTTTCAATCGAGTACAATTTCTAGGGCTATTCGCAGATACTGATTCTCTCAACTATACCGCACCGCTGTCTGTACAGCTTTTTAAAATAGATCAAAGTTCTTGACATCATAGTCTGACGAATGGAACGTAACTTGCATCGGTCCATCCTCATCAGTGCGATCGTTTCAGCCCTCAGTGGTTGATATAGAAAACAAAAGTGACGCCTGATTAGTTTGTTGGAAGTGCATCTAAAAGTAAAATCCGTTTATTCCTGAAATACTGAGTTTTTGTGTTCAGTTTACCAAGATAACGAAAGAACATGCATGACATTTCACATTAGCTGATCGACCGCAGACATTCTGTTCAGGCGCAGTGGGTTGGCAAATGCCAGTCAGTTGCTCAAAACCAAATGACCGAATTCGACACAAGTGAACGGTCTGCCTAAACGATTGTTACGCTCACAGGATCGACCGATAGTGTTTAATAAGCTTAGCCTGAGTGACTAGGACCAAAGTCGCGTTGGTGTTACTAAAGATGGATTCATATATAAGGACGAGGTAAATCTTCGCAGCTGCACTCGACGTTTGCATGTCCCCGGGTGAATTTTAACCACAACATGACAAATGAAACTGTGGAATGTTGGTTGAAAAGTGTCATTGGCAACCAACTACCCGACTGTCCTTTCATCTCACATATCACCCAACAGATCGGCAGGTTACGTTTACCAATCACATGGCGACCACGTCGTCCACAACACTGGTAAATCCGCAGAGTCACGTATAGAGTGACCTCCACAGTCAATACTCATGCTGCCTTTTGGACGGGTGACATCGTATGCCCTGCTTGGATTACATGGAACAGAATACTTTTGAAGTATTTGGACTCACTATCTACACTGAATTCTCGCAGTGTACCTGATCAAGCGGTCGAGTTGAAATTACTCTGCAACAGATGCTATACGATCAAACGCGTCTGATGGACTCAACGGATTGATATTCCACAGCATTGTTCGTGCAACAGTTCAAAACCAGTCTTGGTGACAATTAAAACGAAACTAAGCCGCGGTACTCGGGTCCGCCCACTTACTTGGTAGGCTCACTAATCTAGGTCTGACACCAAGCACACGTTGGAGAAACCGTACAGAGACAAGCGCAGTATTCTAAAATCGGCAAACAGGATCCAGTTATGGCCAGCTATGCATTTTTGAGGTTATGGTTTTCACATACGAACTGGAATATGTTTGAGACGTGAATTAGTTTGTCAGGACTCTTGAAGGAATTTTCAACCGTACTAACATCACTTCTCTTCCGACTTGCTAGAGTTCCATTCGCCCGTATCATTGAAAAAACGGCGCTGGGACTTACTGTAATCATTGTTTGGAAATGTAGCATTACACTGAAGTAATATGTGGATTAGTAGTTAGTTTCAGGATATTTAATAATATCGCATAATTCTTGTATGCTAATTTCTCAGTGGAGTGATCCGTAACCCATGGGTCAGGTAATTCACGATATAAAACTGAAGTGGAAAGTTGACAAGCACACACATTAGATTTCAAAATCAGGCTCCAACATTAAGAGTGACGCACGAGGTTTAGAAAGTGGGCGACCGGCTCAACTATGAGGCCGAAAGACTTGATCCGAACGGTAAATAGAGCAGCGTTAAGATTGAATGCGACAACTGTAATAGCATGCAGTGTGCCGCCATATTGTTTGACCACATTTACTCCCTTCCGCTTCCTTTCAGGTCCTCGAACAGGCGGGCTGGTCGCGTCCGTGCACCGGGCTGAGGAAGATGACCAACCAGAGCCCGAGGTCAGCGGTCAGTGAACGTGAGGCCACTTTTGATTGGTGGTTTGTTTCCGGACTGTGGGACCCCTATATATATGGACAAGGATACGATGTGAATTGAATCTCCCGGTATCTGTGTTGCTGTCCATACAGGTTTCCTGTTGACTTGTGACTTATTTCTCTGGTGAGACAGGCCTTGTGAGTTTCGATTTACAGACTTCCACATAGTGTGTGCAGTTCCTATGATTGACTTTCTGGAATATAACATAATGTACGTAACACCCCTCAAATCACTCACACCGTCATGGCACCGTGACTGTAGTTGTCACATTGTTGAGCCCAAACGAGCCTGTTTCGTATCACGTGATGGAACGCCCTGACGGCGGAAGTACAGGGACCTTAAACACCACTGTGTTCCCCCGCATGTCCTGCGGATAAAAGTTAATGGTGAAACCGAGTAGCCGAGACAAAGAACGTGTTGACCACTTTTAGCGTTCAGTGAAAAAGTCCCGGTTCTCACAGCATCTCACTGGTTCTGCCAAGTACTGCCAAATTTGGTCAGCGTACTGAGCTCAACTGATAAAGAGATGTAAAATTAATAACCAGGACTGTGGTTACGATGACAGCTTTGTTCCATCTACTACGCTTTGAGACGTGGTCAACGAAAATTAACCGAGTAGTCAATGCGGACAGTTCTAGGACAGCGAACCCGCCGTTCTACCGTTAATACTGGGAGATGTTCCAGCCGGTGTTGATTGTTATCAGCGATTCTAATCAACGAGGACGATTATTCGCTCTGAGATTGTTGGAATTACTGGTGACTTTGGTAGCTAGAATTGATGGATTAAGTGTCCGGCTGATCGCCGATCTGTTGTATCGTTGATGAATACGACTTCAAGCTATCCCGACTGATTGCAAAAGACTCAGCAACGAGGCACGACAAAAGTCTTGTATATTTGTCAAAGGGCATTATATATGAAATCAACACAGTAATTGGCTTCAGCAGCTTGGCTTCAGTAGCTTGGCTTCAGTAGCTTGGCTTCGGCCTTGACCGACGGCTGTGTTGATCACCCCATGACAGGTTCCAGGGTTGTTGTTGTCGCGGTCGGTTCATGCTTATGTCCCGTCGATGTACTTGTTTGACCTTTAGGTGAGCGCCGTGTTGCGCGTCACAACTGAGATCATTTTGTATCGAGCCCTTCCTGACACCTTCCCCTTCAGGTGTTTCGTAAGAAGGTCGCTTCGGGTCTATCTGGAACCGTACAGCTTGTTTCCGTCGGCGCTCTGAACGGCGTCTATTTTGCGGGTTTTGACTTGTACTCTGAGTGGAGTGGTGAACGACTGACGAGCCATTTAAGTCAAACGAATCCATGAGAAGGTCGAGACTTAATTGTTGTTGTTCGGTACAGGACAGGCTGCATTCGGTCCTTCGCAGTTGGTTGGCGTGTCGTTTCCAAACGTGCGAGTTTACCTGTACGTTGTAGGTTACGTGACCGGTTCTTTTGATGATGGTACCGACAATCCATTTCTGTTTGCCAATGCGATAGTCTCGAATCAGCACACGATCACCAGGTTTGAATGTTAGTTTCACCTTGGTTGTCGTTCGTAAGCCTTCTGGTATTGGTCGTATGGTATCATGGACCAGTCGCAGCGGTCGATTCATGAGCACTTCAGCAGGTGAGCGACCATTAGGACACTGTGGATTGGGTGTAGATCTGTAGTTGAGTAAGAACGTTTCAAGGATTTCAGTGGTCGTTCCCTCCCCTCTGGCCTTGTTGAGTGCACGCTTGAATGTGCTGACAAAACGTTCCGCCTGACCGTTTGACTGGGGATGAAAAGGTGGAGCGGTTATGTGGGTGATACCAAAATGACGGACAAACTCACGAAATTGGTGCGAAGTGAACTGGGTGCCATTATCTGACACAATCGTCTCGGGGACACCGAACGTCGAGAACAACCGTCGCAGATGTCGAATTGTGGCGGTCGTCGTGGTTTCGGACATCATACATACTTCTGGCCATTTACTGAGGGCGTCAACCACGATCAAGAAATTTTGCCCGTTTATGGGGCCAGCGAAATCGACATGTAGACGTGACCATGGTTTTTCTGGAGTTGGCCACGGTTGAGGTGGTTGGCGATTAGGAAGGCTTTGGGTAGATGCACATCGTAAGCAACTGTGGCATAATCGTTCCAACTCCTCGTCCATACCAGGCCAGTAGACATAACTTCGGGCCAAGCTTTTCATCCTACTAATGTCAACCGTGTTGATCAATGCACTCATTACGGAAGCTGTTGTGTTCAGATCCACCACGTCGCTCACGCAATCATCTCATTTGAAGTGAACTACTTGGTGGAGACAGTCATGGTCAGATTCAAGTCTGTTTACATCTTCGTCCTGAACGGGCTACGTTTCCGAGCCACAGAGCGAAACAGAAGGCGCAAAATCATCTTAACTCATTCGTTCCAACAACAACCAGGAGCCATTTCGACGCCACAGTTGATGCGAGTTGGCGAAGACCACACATGTCTTTGTTATTTCCACCAATATGTCATCATCCCACGGTAGTCGTTGTGGAAGGTTTCAGTGAATTCATATTATATATTACTGGTCTGCATACACGAGCCAAGTGTCCCACTTCACCACAAATGTGATGTACTGCACTCGCATGTCGGCATTCCAATGCACACGCGAGTTGACCACTACGATGATAACAGATGAAGGCCTGCTAACTAGCAGGTTTGGGTGTGCTAATGCTGTTGTCACTGACTGAACGGAGTTGGTAGGAAGATGCATAGTTAACTCTGGGAGTAATTGTGTATGACACTGAGTACACCTTATCCTAGTTGGGCCTGACATCATCCACAGCAAGAACCTTCTCTTGTGCATTTTTATCTAACATATCAACAGTGAAGCACCGGAGTGACGTTGCTTCTTCCAACTACTTCAGTGGGATTCCATTGTAATGACAATCATATGTGAACTGGTGTATGCGAGCAATTAATTTGATTACACTCTCCCTTACTTTCTGTGACAGACAGGAGTAACACCTTCTATCAGAAAAAACATTGGTATACCCGGCATCTGAAAGAAGGAAACTGAAATTGATCAAATACCACAATGACTCTCTCCTGCCAGTTATCACATAAACACTTCATGTGGGACGTCTACTGGAATTGCTCATAACACTTATGCGAGCGGGGATGCAAGTAACATGACTACCTCACAGAAATGTCAGGATTGTGCCAAAAGAAATAGAATAAGGTTTGGTGACAAATCATAATATTTATTCCATCCTTACTACATTATTTCGTATATATGCAGTACTTATCTCTATAATAATGATAAAAAATGACAAATGGACAAATAGTTCGCATTTATCAACCTCACACTTAACAATCCGGATTCAAAGTTTTGGCTAACATGATGAAGATATTTCATCAGAACGCAAACTAACGATAGGCAATGTGTCCATTCAGTGACGGGCTGTAATCACCCACCCACGTCCATCATAATCGAATTCGTAGGGGCGGAGTGTAGAATCGGTGTTTGGAGGACTGTGGTGAGTTATCACAAGCGTCAGAAAGTGCACAAAATATACCTGGTCTAATGATGCAATTTGTTTAGAGTAAAATTTTTTTATGTGGTTTCTAGTAAATTTGACGAAGAGGCTACGTATAGCCTAATAGTAATTGAGTTCGCGTGAAAAGGTTTGAAATTAGAATGGAACTATACACCAGCGACTAATTTGTTGTCACTAAATTTCTATTGATTACCAGACGAGTACTTCATTTGCTAATATAGAATTGCATGAGTTGTCCAACTTAACGCCTTCTGTTGATGAACACAAAGAATGTTAGGGCCTGTAACTATCTCATGGTTAAAATGTGCATTTTCCAACGAGGTTTTATCATAGACTTAACCAATCCTCAATATTAACAACTCTGAATGCGACCGTGCCAACCAATCAGCGTGCAACTAATTTCTCGTTTGTGCAACTCCATCTATCTAATAAGCTCACTATGGAAAGACACGTTGTTAAAGGACAACCGTTTGTTAACTGTGATCAGTAACAGACAAAAAAAGCTCTATTGTTTGCATAATAGCAACTGCCAGCTATACTAATTCGTATCGTCGATTCTGTGTAACATGGGTGACAGCACCCGCGTTCGCGTCAGCACGTCCCGGCGGACAAAGTCAAAGAACACTTGCTTAAATATCAGTGCAAGTGACGCAAGCTGTGTTAGTCGTGGTACGTTACATCTATAACCGTATGTGGTGTAACTCCGAAAACATGTGACCAGCAACCATATGGTGGCGATTATGTGGCACAACCAACCTAGACTGGTTGGCTAGTTGGTTAGCTGAATTGAAGTCCATGTATGTCTCTCCTCATCACTTCGGTCCAGCCTGGATTCTGATTTCATCTCCCACGGCAACTGACCAGACTGACTACACTGATTGAACAAGAATAGGCAAATTCCTTCACCAACAGCTGTATGCTGAAGCACAGTTTATTTTATCAATGGTCAGTGCTCTACTCCGATTCTCTCAACAGAAACCCAATTACAACAGACGGCTGAATAAGTGCCAGAACTAAAAGCTCACGTGTGTATTCTCGAAGTGGACCAACCTGGGTCACAGTGGGGGCAAATATGGACCTGGGTCATTTCGAACTCCTGAACCTTTGGACCCGTTTAATAAAATAGAAAAACCACGACATTTTAAATCAGAAAATTGAACCGTACCGACACTGCTTTCAAATGAACACACAGCCACTAGACATGAGATGTCAGTGTATATCAATAAATGTGACGAGGATAAATGCGTTCACAAACCATAAAAATTACACCTATTTCGGGTAACTTCAGGGTCATGTAATTGAATATGTCTTTAACACATTCAAGTGACTTGCTGTCACTAACTGACTGTTCTCTATCAATGACACACAGATCTCTTCTCTTGTGTTTAAAAGCCTCTACAGATGAATGCCGTTCATATGCCATTGTCAACCTGTACGAACTCATCTGCAATGAACTTGATAGACCAGGTTTAGTAACCCGTACTTGCATATAGTCCGTTGTAACTATGAATTCACTGTCAACAGTCCAAGTGACTATGAAATGCTAGGGTAAGATATACAGTTCCTGACTTGAAATGTGTGATACGCTAATTCGGACTAGCTCGAAACAGCGAGTGAGGGTCATTTGTTTCTGCATGCATGACGCCAGCAATTGTCTGTTGATTACATCTGCGTCAGTGAACATGGGCATGCATGTACGTGTTTTTTTGAAAAATCAATGAACACGCGTTAACTTTCTGATTAACGTCAATCTTTGTGGGAGAATGCATCATAAATAAATCCGAATCGTTTGTGTGGCCGTCTGACACATAGCATTCATATTAGTTGGTTCTGTTATTTTCAACACCGTTTGTTGTGATCGAGACCGCTATTGTACTAAAGACATTCAGACGAAATCATCCGTGAATTGGGGAACGCATGAACAACATGTTGAAAGCTGTCACATCTCTCAGGTAGTTCATAAACCAAACAGTGTTCGATTTTGATCAAAGTTCGTGCAGTGACTCCATGTCAAGAGCATCAGAATATGTTAACGGACGTGTGTTCTATAAAAAAACTGCAGCTTAGAATCTTGCCGAACTGATTTGCCTACAGTTTGCTCAATCTCCTACATCGATGCATGAAAGTTTCCTAAACGTCTTCAGTAACCTCTTCTGCCAAGTTTACTTACGTTCAGGTAGAACAAACTCGAATGATACATGTGCCTGTAGATTTATTTCGGGCATCATTGAACCAATAAACGATTGTGTATACTGGCATAATGAGGCTAACTAGTTACCTAACTAATTATAATGAACAATCACAATTGGTTTGAATCAAAAGCACACAATCTTACATCCCGTGTCGCATGCAATCCACAGTTGGACGGATGGTTGTTTAATAATTTTTATGCTTGAAGCGTGGAGATTCTGATTGAAGGCGAACAGCAGCAAATGCAACTTTGTTCAAGCAGCTTCACAAAAAGCTTGTAATGTAGTTAGGACAGAATTGAATAGAGAATTGAATAGTCATTCACTCATTCCGTTCATCTCTGCATAAACTGCACACTGATCGTCCTTCGCTTGAAGTATATGGTGGCGGAATGAACGTTCTATCCGTTGACACCAACTAACCATGATGCCCACTCTGTTCGAACCGCAGTCACCTTGATTATGCTGTTCCCACACATCGAATGTCACTACATGCTTATCGACTATGTATATTCTGGTATATACCTGCTGAAAGAGCACCGGAATGACAGCAAAAACAGCATCAGCCCTTACACTTCATTGATGATGTGAACCCATATGGGACAAGCCTCCAGTCCGCGTTGAGATAGTGCGTCGTCAATTCCGGGACCAGGTCTGCCTGTGCAGCACCAAACCTATACAGAATCCACTGAAATCCTGGCATTCAATTTCGCTTTCTACAAAACTAATTGTTCACTGATCTTCACATTACTTCGTCCTGTGTTTGGAACTAGTTTCGCCTGTTGTCCATTACCCCGTCGCAGTGTATTACTCACCTCAATGTTCACGTTGCAATTGCACTTTCGGATATCCAAATGACAGCGCGATCACAATCGTGTAATGGCTCCGCATTGGTTTCAACTAACACTTACCGGATAGTACCGCACAAATTATGCCAACATCTTGTCCAGTGCTTGATACTCGGACATAATCAGGCGTAACCAATTGTTCGTGGAATTTGAAAGAACAGAGTATATCGTACCGTTGATGTATTTACACTCACAATTCAAGTGGACGAAATACAGTAAATGAAACAAAACAATCGACTCACAACAACATGGCTTTACCAGATATAAGATTGCAACGCTTGAGAAAGCGTACCACAAGAATTTCAGT
>LOND01006822.1:0-11549 GCA_014220965.1 Paragonimus kellicotti
TGAATGAATACAGCCAGATATACTTTTCAATGTTTCTCGATACTCACTCTCAAATAAATATACGTCATTCAAAAGAGGCTTAAAATGTTTGGCGAACACAAATTCACAGTGATATAGTAGTCTGTAACTGATCCAGGTGCTCAAAGTTACAAGATCAGTCTAATGTTTAAAGACTCAGTTTCCAAAGTGGTTTCGCACACCATCACGTACGCATGTTTAATTTACTACCGGATCTTTCTACATCATAGATGCAAAGAAGTGACGATTTATTCCAGTTACCTTGTAGGTCCCTCGTTCTGTGTACTGCTAACAGTGACGTTGATGAGGTCGTTTTTCGGCCAATATTTTACTGACTCATACATTTCAACCTGTTGTCTCTTTAATAAACTCTCACACAGAACAAGGTAAATCTGGCCGTATTTGAGTTATAGCTTGTTTTTACCCCATTACAAGCGATATTCGTAGAACGAATAACTAAACGGATAAGGGCATTCACTCGTTACGCTAACAACAGCCAGTTCAATCCTCTTATCTCTTCCTGATGAGTCTAACTAAGGACGAAACCAGTAGTGGTATATTTATTTGAGAGTGAGTATCGAGAAACATTGAAAAGTATATCTGGCTGTATTCATTCACAGCACCTTGACAACTGAGAAGTACAGTTTTTGTTATTGTTGTACCATTTTGAGTTACGAACGATGCCAGTAGTGAAGCGATGGAGTTGTCTGCAGTAATGTTATACTATCAGTTTGGCAAACAGTTCATTAGTCCAGTTGTAATGTTATCAAGAAAGAAGCATCCCACCTGTGATTCCAACTGAAACGAAACAATACGTGTACGAAGCAAGACATGTATGCAGTCTGAATAAGTTTCAGCGTGCAAGAAAATTATATGATAGAATTTGTCTAGTCCCTTGAACGCACGTATACCCAACCTACATCGGCTTTTGAATAACATTGAATGCTCATCCATAATGGAAAAAATTGAAGACTGTAGTTAGTCCTAAAGTTAATTGAGGGGTCTCGGAACTGAATAATATGCACAGCCTCGGGTTTGTTTTGAACATTTGTTCTTTTGATCATAGCAGTGATAACCGGTGCGGACAAAACAGAGACAAGGATAGATTCATCATAATTTTCTCAAATGTACTTTTAAACACTCTTGGACAAAACATGGGAAAACACGGCTGTCCATCTATGTACACTAGAATACAGTTGCTTGTATCGGAGTGTGTACCAGAGAATGACCTACAACAGTTCTTTTGTAACCTTGAAAGCAGAGGAGTTGGCGGGAACGCTGTCAAAATGACTTGACTATTCTAGGAAGTATGTAACAGACCTGTTGTTTGAAAGAATATTGACCCATTGTTGACCAAATTCGGAAGGCTGGTAAAAAGGAACATTGCGGGAAAAATCATTAAAACTTGGAACGACGAGTACACCAAAAAGCTTGTTGTGTTTTGTAAATAGAGAAGCCGTTAAAAGACGTTGTAGTCTTTCTTAAATTATACAACAATGAAATATTTAAAACAGTTTTGTTCAACAGTATGAACAACACTGTTACTTGAGGAAGCTTGTATAGCGAGAATATAACATGATTGAATCAGGAACAAAACTATACGAGAAAGGATTTACTAATTATACTAAAGAATCGAACAACTGGAGAGAGACAATTGATCAAACGGTGGAGTAGGATGGGTTTACAGCTTGTGAGTAGGCTTATGTTAACAAATAACTGTTTCTCAACATACAGGCGGTTTGAGTCAACCGAGTGTAACGGCAAAGATCGTGGGTTTGATTGATGCAACAGGAGTACGAATTTAAAAACTGGGTTGTTAATAGGACAATATGCGTTTAGCAACTAAGTGCGTTGGTTGTTTGTGTGTTCTGTAGCACTGCCGCTTGAGTAAATGAGTCCATAATGCAACTAACCTCCGTGTACTCGCTGGGACTCATAAACTCTCAGTACTGTTAGGAAAAAGGGACCTGTCTGTATGTGACATCTCAGAATATGCTCGACCGCTTGTGTGCAATTCAAAGATTGATGGTCAGGTGGAACCGACAGCCGGTTGATCTGCAGCGTGAGCTGGCACTTGTAAATGGGTTGAGTACACCGTGTTCTAAGAGACTCGTAATACCCTTGAAACATAAACAGTCAGTGTTCGCAATAACCAATCACATCGTGACCACTGTTATCGTTATCTATCCAGCTTGGGTGATTCAGTTAGAGTGCCGGTGGTTTTTTGGGTTATCAGGAACACTTCTTCGTGAGTATGAAAATGTCTTGAGCTTAGTCATCTATCCTAATCCATTTTCTGATTATGTAACTACTGAGGTGTTCAGGTAACAAGATTCTGCACGTTATTATAAGTTCAGTACAGGTCAATCAACATGAAACGTTTTCATCTGCTATGCTTCTTTTGAGAACTGCCTGCCCAGAACCTGAGACAAATGAACCCATCATAATAATGATATTTGTGCTGGTGGTACCCTAATTGAAAAATATTATGACTGTTAGAATATGGGAAGAAAAGTACCACGTTATCGTATGCTGTGACAGAACCTTCTGTATCCCATTGGGCAGGAAGGAGACAAAACTAATAGACATTCACTTTTAGACTCATAAGCCACACGAGCAACAGGTCTCACATGATCGAAACCACCTGCTGAAATAGGGTGTGGTTTGTGGTCAAAACAAAGCAATATTCTCAGCAGCCTACTTCCGTTGGTCAGATATGAAATCTCCAATGAAAATATTTTTCCTATTCACTCAGAGTTTGTGAATGGTGGGGAATTAACAAGTTGCTGCTGTTGAATTTCAGCTTAACAACCCATCCGACGGTGTCGATGATGCTGGATTAACAAAATATGCAAGTGAGTCAAGCAAGTACACCGATTGACCTCAAGTTGACTTATTGTTTTCTTGTGAGTGACCTTCTGTCACGTGAGATATAACAGTGGACGATAAAACAGATGAACGATTGACGTGAAAAGACAACGTGGATGGTTTAAAGCAGCTGAAGCCTACAATCTTAGTTATGCGGTTGAAAAGGAGCTATATTGATTCGTTAGATATAATTCGGTATCACACGTTAGTCCTCAACAAGAATTTAGAACAATGATTGATATGCCATTAATAAGTGTTAACAGAAAGTCCTGAAAGTATTAAATTCAGACGGATAATCTGTTTAACATTTCACTAGTTTACAAAAGAGAGCGTTAAAGCAAACAGTATACGAATAGTTTTTGATTTACCGATGACGTTGACGGCATCCGTCTGGCTTGACATGTAGTTGACTAGTACTTTTAGAAACAATGTTTTCTTTGAACTGTGATTTTAAAACAAGATGTTTTCGCAATTTAAATGATTCTGCTTCCTTGCGTTGGATATCTTGGTAGCTTCGGTAACTGCGAAGTTGTTGAGGACGGACAACGGCTGCCATTGTTTGATCTACTTAATGTGAACAGATTTGATTGCAACAGTATCTTCTTTAAAGAACGTGCAGCTAGATAAGGCCTCTGAGATCACTGTTACTACGACGCCATTCACATAACGCGGAAATTTCACATTTGGATTTACTTATTCACACATGTGGAATCCCCCCCCCAAATGATCCACGTGATCCACGGACCGGACGACATTTTTTAAACAGTTCATTCTGAAATCCACCAATGTCACTGTTGAACGATAAAACCGCATAACCAGTCAGTAGTTTGGCAGATCTAATAATTTAGAAGAAACTGAATTGTGACAAATCTGCATTTCGGTTGAGTTCGAATCAATGACAGAAACAACATGCCTAAACGCGACAAGCGTTTTGCCAGTTGAGCTACGAAACCAGACCAAAATTGTAGGGGACTAGCCCAGTACAAACGTATGAACTCGAATAGTCAGTTCGAAATGCAGTCGCTGAATAGCAATCCCGATCTACGCGGAACAGGAGCACCAAGGAGACGAGACGCGCGCACCAAAAGTGTATTGCTAAGTAGAATCAATTCAAACAAGTGGTGTTCACTTTGTACAAGAACAAGTGCTGTAGACTATATATAAAAATAAAGCGAAATATGAAAATATGTACAATACCCTATAAAGTCCTGATTCTTCACAGGTGGGTCTCTTCTAACTTATCAAATCTGCCAAACTGTTCATAAGTCGAAGTTATGAATGCGAAACAGGAAATGAGTTGACCTATCAAAACCCAACATTGTCATACGCCGGTGGAAATTAATCGTACGAATGGATTTTTATATAACAGTAACTTAATACTGTTATATGCCGCTCAGACTTTGTTGATCAGATTAGCAAACACATTATTTGTGCTCATATTGCATGCCAAACAGGTTTATCTTTTCGTTGACCACTACGCCTCATTGGATGATAACGATTCTCTCGGTATATCTGTCGTTTCCATTTCACTTGCGAATTATATTATCGAAGTTTTTCCGTGGGTTCAACTAGCATACTCGAGCATACAGATTTTCTCTTGTAAAATTGGGATAAGTAAAATCATGTGAATTTAGTCCCTATGTAGTCCCGGTTTTAGTTATAACACAACATGATCTGTCTGGCGAAATTGGCCACATTCTCTCAATGTTTTCGCAAATATAGGTTCTACGGAATTATACGGTGACAAGAAAGGAGAACTCCATGAAGGTTACAAAGAGGTATGTGTTCCCTGTGAATTGCCAAGTGTTCTAATTCATTTAACATAAGAATTTGCAGACAAACGTGCATTCCAGAAACTCAACCTAAGGTACATATGTTGCTAAAGTGTAACTAATTTCGGTATCACCCCACCGGAATCCGAGAGCCTTCTCAGCTGCTAAGATACTAGATTTCATTTTATTGGTGTAGGCGGTCGTGACGTCGTTATGACGCTCGTAAACTTGGTTACAATCGGTAGCCATTGAAGGGATTTTCATGCAGATCCGGTATCCCATGGTGCGGATTTATGACAGTCTAGTGGACTGAGCAATTTGTATTGATTTATCACACCTCGAAGGAGACGAATGATGATCCCCATTAACGGTCATGTGTAGTGGATCGGCTAGCAGGACAGAACGATGTCGTAGACATCAATTGTTGACACAGATATGCTTCAGTGACCGGAACGTCTGAGTAAGCACTCGGATACTTGAAAATGGCGTGTGACAATACTCTTACTGTCTCTGTCAAAGTTGGGTATGTCACCAACTGGTGCTTGGTCACGTGTCCTAACACATCTCCACACAGAATTCAACAAACGTTGGTTTTCAGAGAGTGCGCGGATTGATAAACAGGAAAAGTAAAGAGATTGAGAGGGTTCAATATTGATGTCATCAGTTACATTGAGAATGAATAAAGCGGAATGCATCTGGCCGAACTGCAATTAGCAAGCCTCCTGAAACGTCTGAACAAACGTCTCACTAAACAGGCAACATTTGACCATTCGTAATTATCTCGATGCAACCTTCATGGATCGCTAATGGAGCGGTTGCCAGACAGTTGTCATGCTCACCGAATCTTACACTATTGGACATTTTTATTTAGGTCTGACTTAAACATGAAGTCTATACTGATAGATCACAATATATGACGGTCTGACGCTGTATGAAAGTTGCACGAAGTTGCACTGTAGTAACAGAAGATGGGGAGTTATAGAGTTAGGTTACATACGAATGCTTTCTTTTAATCAGAGCAGAAAGAAGACATATATTGCGATATGTTAACATTTCATTTACTCTCATCAGTCGCAAACGTAAAACATGCTAGTTATATACATCATATAGATAGGACAAACAGGGACTAGACACATCTACAAGCACATCAATTATTATGTAATCACGACCATGGCAACCCGATAGGTTGCCTCAACCACTTTTGTGCACATAACGTCGGCTTGGTAAGTTCGAATGAGCATCGCTTCACAGAGCATACAAACGGGGTTTGGTTAAGACACTGTTTCATAGAGCCAGGCGTATTTGCACCCCGGATACTCTGCAGACAGAACAGGAGTTGCTGAGACAAACTTTACTAGCAAATGGATACCCCGACAAATTCATTGAGGCACATAATACGGTGAAGAAGAGCATTGAGCCCATACTGACGGCTCAAAAGAAGGATGTTTTCTTATTCTTGCCATTCAAAGGTGACCATCTAGCCAACGACATAAAACAAAATTAAAGTCTGCTCTGGCTCGAACGTATGCGGCTGCGCAGTTGCGCTTATTTCAAACCACCAGAGGACCAGTTCTCCGCAATCGCGAAAGTAGTTTGTCAAACTGTTCTGTCTCCCATGTTGTGTACCAGTTCACTTGCAGTTGCAGTGACGTTTACATAGGCAGAACAGATCGACAACTATCACAACGAGTCGCCGAACACATCCCGAAGTGGTTGAAACAACAGATGATGAACCAGCCTCAACTTGGTGCATTGACGGCTCGAAATCCAACGTCATCGATTGCTAAACACATCATGACAACAGGTCACCAAGTTGACCCATTAAACTCATTCAAAATATTGTTGCGCAATCGAAACCCGAAGTTATTAGCTTTTTGCGAAGCGATGCTCATTCGAACTTACCAGCCGACGTTATGTGCACAAAAGTGGTTGAGGCAACCTATCGGGTTGCCATGGTCGTGATTACATAATAATTGGTGTGCTTGTAGATGTGTCTAGTCCCTGTTTGTCCCTATCTATATGATGTATATAACTAGCATGTTTTACGTTTGCGACTGATGAGAGTAAATGAAATGTTAACATATCGCAATATATGTCTTCTTTCTGCTCTGATGAAGTGGTTAAAGGGAACTCAGTGTTTCAAATTTCTTTTAAGCAAAATAAATGCGGACGATCTGAATACTTGTCAAACTGAAATATACCCCTCTTTTTCACATGCGTCTTCTTCGTTAAAAAAGTTGACTGAAAAAATCACGTGCCGAAGACAAATTGTGGAACCGGACACCAGTTGGTGACATACCCAACTTTGACAGAGACAGTAAGAGTATTGTCACACGCCATTTTCAAGTATCCGAGTGCTTACTCAGACGTTCCGGTCACTGAAGCATATCTGTGTCAACAATTGATGTCTACGACATCGTTCTGTCCTGCTAGCCGATCCACTACACATGACCGTTAATGGGGATCATTCGTCTCCTTCGAGGTGTGATAAATCCGCACCATGTGATACCTGTTCTGCATGAACATCTCTTTAGTGGTATCGATTGTGACCAGTACGTCAGACAGTTACAATTATGTTATGTGCAACTTTTACAGAACAAATCGAAACAGAACTTGTGAGGATGTTTCGACCTCTTCTTCAATAAAACGCGTTGCTAATGTTGAATCATAGAGAGTGTTCGAAGACTTGTTTAGTTTTGTGCGGACGAAAAGTCCGAAACATGCACTGTTAAAGTTAATCGACATGGTTCTAGCCAGCATGCTCACAAGTCCATGAATATTACCAATAAGTGAACAACATTTTATAGGAATTTAGCAACGTAGTATGTCATCACAGATTTTTAATAAATTACTGATTGGGCTCTATCCATTGAGTTTACCATAATGTTTGATATCTACATTTTCTAGACTCGTGAAAGGGGTGATGCAGAGTACTATGAACTCATCCGACAATTGAACAAGACAGATAGTCTCTGGCAAGACCCTGATTTTCCGGCGACTTTGAATACCATCACGTCAGTCGTGCTATCACTCGGTGAAGTAAGGTGGAATCGCCCAAAGGTCAGTGATATGTAGCATGACATGCATCATTGCGTAAAATTGTTTTCCCTTTCAATATCAACGGGGTAAGGCTGGTTATCTGGCTCTCTTCAATTATGCCTATGCTCATTCAGTCACGAAACCAAATGACTTAGCTTGTCGCCTACGGTGCCTTCGTCTTCTGTGATGTAGAATAACTAAAACATAACAACAGTGTACAATATACTTCACAAAGTTGCCATGGTTATCGATTCACGTGGTTAAGGAACAGAGGCCAAACGCAAATAAAAGGAAAGCCACAAGAAGATCGCTGTCAGAGGTAAAGGTAGTTGGTTCTTTTCTAGTTACCATTCAAATTTTTCATTTATATTTTAACAAAATGTTGTAATAGAATCACAGTAACTGTTATCTCAGAGATTATCTTATTGTCTGAAAGTCAATTGTGAGATTTTCTCAAACCTTACTGGTTTATCTGCAAGCCAATGTTTCAGTGAATTTCGGTTTAGTTCGGTGCAACTCAGTTCAGAGGGCCTGTTGGGTGGTAGTGTGATAATCCAGTTTAATCGCTAGTAGATACCAACTTTTCTGCTCCTCGACTGTGCGAATTCAGCTCCGAGATTCTTCCGTCCGGCATCACATGAAGAAAAAAGACTGAGAAGAATTCGGTCCTTGAATTTATCAAGTTATATCCTGTAATCCACTAACAGAATTCCTGACTTGTGCTTCAGTAAAAGAAGAAAAAAAGCGTTTTTAACTAATCAAGAAAACAGTTGGTCCGCCCACCAGTTCGCAAACTGAAATCAAGGTCGTCGTGGCCAGACGATCTCACATGTGTTTACATGCATCCACACAAACAACCAAGAAGTAAACATGCGATTCAAAAGTTTTATACACTACACTCATACGTAATAGTGATACTTCTCTAAATTTCCGATCACAGAATATTGAGAAAAAACAATGCTGTAAGACCTGTACATCAAACACAGGGTCTACGGATAATGCAGATGCAGGACAGGTTATATGCAACTCACTACTAAACTTCACTTTTTATGACTCCCGAACGCCTACTTGACCTTAAAAGGAAATTGCCAGAACGAAAAATGCAGATAAAAGGAAGTGGTAAACACAGACTTGAGGAAGCTTGAACGTCAGTGTTGGTTCAGTCCATCACAAACTGTTGTTTACTAGATGGAGACACAAAAGCTCACTACCATTATTGTAGAGAACAGGCGTCCAATAAAGCACAGTCTTTATTGTCCGAATCGCTGGTTGCCATGCCAAACGCGCGCTCACGTTTGTAAGCCGGAATTCCGATCCACAACACACACTCGGTTTCCGTTCACGCTACGTTTGCACTTCTGCCCGGTTTTGTATATGACTGGCGCCTGCTGTCGATGAGTTTCCCATCTGTTATTGCTCGTCCGTTCGTCAGATCTCGTTGATCCAATTGCTGCGGACTTTTCGACGTGTCTCACCGCCGCGTTGAGTTATTCGTTCGAGAGTTGGAATACTCTCACCTCTGGTTTGGTAATTCCCTATACTATGTCCGATGAGCTTTGATGAATAACATACAAACTATATTGAAGTCGATTCAATTTATATGGCAAAGATGAAACGAAGGACAATGTGGTGATCCATAAACACAGATAGTTGCAGTAGTGTACCGCTATAACGGAGAAGTTGCTATGACGATAAACACATTCGGCCTTAAAATGGTAGTTTTGTACTGATTAGATGTAACGTTGACGTAAGAATACTCTCAGTATAAAGAAAAGGTTAACCACCTTGACACACAAATATGTTCTTTATGGAAGATATGTACAATCGTGGCGACCAAAAGTGAACTAGAACAACAAGTGGAAGGCAGAATGGCTGATGATTGCGGAGAACTGGTCTTTCAGTGGTTTGAACTAACAATAACTGTCCAATGCACACGGCTGATTCAGAGTCGACTATAGTTCGTGTACGGGGTCGTCTGCCGGATGATCCTCTCCAACTCGTATGGATAAGAGTGTCATCCAAATGGACCTTTAGAGTGGCTCTTTAATAATAATCACCTGTTTTAAAAATGCTACATGACGGGTAGCATTGAATTTTCGGTACAAGGCAACGGAGAAAACAGGAGCACAAACTATATTCCGTGGTCACAACCGGAGTCTTGAAAAATTCATCAAACTTGGTGTTATCAGCGTGGGTGATAAGTTGAATATCAGTTCTAAACTAATTGCGGAAGAAACCACAGGACTCCGAAAAATGGTAGACAGATTAATTCTGGTACCAGCAGTCCTAAACCCTACGTTAAAAATGAACTAGTTGGACCACTACCGCATCTGGTGACATCTTGCGTGGTGCACTGTACGAAAGCCACGCACAGTTTTCGTTTGCAACGTGGAATCAAATATTCTCCACAGAATGGCGTGTTGGAAACGGAACATGTTAGGTTGGGTGTTGGGATTATCACTGAGTTTCATTTGCGCGTACATAAGTGTATGCGCGCTATTGTTGTAAGCCAAGAATGCGGATGGCTCTTGCCTTACTACTGAATGGTAACGGTGTGAGTAGTATAGTGCGATCGCTTGTCCTCACTACATTATATTTGCCGTCGTAATGAAGTACACATTTTACACGTTTTCATTTGTGAATCATACGAAAAGAGAAATAAAATCATGCACATCAGGTACAGATGGTTATGTAAGAGAATGGCGAAATGAAGTAGGCATTTCGTCAGTTTTGTAGGATATTTAATGCATCATTCGATGGTCATTAAATGGAGTCCGTGGCCTTTGTCGTAACGGCGTTCCATCAAGCTACAAACTGGTATAGTCCTTTGGTTTCCTATTATTTACGTCACTTCATTAAATCAAACTGAAGGTCTTAGATGTATGATAATATTTGTTGGGAGTAGGCTAGTCTGGAAGCATATCTGGATGCGAAGGATGCGTCCAAATGTGAGTGATGCTCAAACTGAATTATTCCAAATCATCCAAGCTCTACCGGTGATACTTATTCAATATAGCTATCCTGTCTGTGACTATGTTGATACTCCGCTAACTGTGAAAACGATGAGTGAAGCATCTTGATACATTCAGGTGTGCGCTGTCAATTTGCCTGAAGCATTAGATACAGCGAGCAGGCTGAGGTGTTAAAACGTTCACTTATGACAAACTTAAGAATAATAACCGTTATAATCAGATCTTATTGAATACGAAATTGAATAGCTGATGTAGAGAACTTCGAACGCGTACCGTGCACTATAACCAGTTCCGATTGGTCACAAACTCTGAATAACAGGAAAAGAAAAACTGAGGATCCAGACTCCGAATGGGCAACATAGTTGACCACCAGGTGAGTTACACAACAACTGTCCTCTATGTGATTTTGACTAATACGTCTGTACAACTTGTGCTTATGAAATGGGCACAGACACATATAAGGCCGATTCTTGCACTGTCGTCAGACGGCCGGGATTGAGGATGGTCAGAGTGCACCGATGATTGCACATTCAGAAGACTTTGCAATTGCAAGTTAGTCATGGCCTCATATTTGGGTTTGACTACTCCTTGGCATTCCGTCGGCCCTATTTAATTTTGTAATAACAGTAGTAACAAAAACAGCCCAGTTTAGGTAGACCGAAAGTGCAACTATTCAGTTATTCAACTGATGACAACATTTAGCAGCAGCGTGTTTTGTCATAGTTGTTTCTGAGCTCCTATAAAAACAGGTAGATGCTGATACTGATGGCCTTACTTATATACTCAGAAAGAAGTTTATATGATTTTCGGATGTAACCGAATGCCACACGAGTCAGCAAAACGTTAGGGAGGTAAAAGGAGCAAATCTTTGACCTGTCGA
>LOND01006822.1:23243-33569 GCA_014220965.1 Paragonimus kellicotti
CAGGTTAAACATTACCCAAAATTGATCGAAGCTACCGTATTCCCATTAGACTTTCCAGTCGGCCCCTTTCGAAAAGAAGCACTAGACTCGAGTTTCGCTCTCATTAGAGCTCGTCAGTAGTGCATATCCTTGCCACTGCCGGGACTAGAACTCCGGCCTTGCTTTTCATGAGGCAACCGTGTTTACCACTGCGCCATTGACCTCACATTAGGCACGACCGAATTATCATATGTGAACGCTCAACCACTTTCGCTTGTGAGTAATGATCAGGTTGCCCGATCGTCTCGATAGGAGACACAGTTACTGTCTGTTAACTCCAATGGATGATCAAACCAGTAATCAAAACGTCCGCTCGACAAGTCAATGATTTCTGTGATTTCAACTTGGAGAGAAGTCCTAGTCGAGGGGTCATCGATTGGAGTTAACAGACAGTAACTGTGTCTCCTCTCGAGACGATCGGGCAACCTGATCATTACTCACAAGCGAAAGTGGTTGAGCGTTCACATATGATAATTCGGTCGTGCCTAATGTGAGGTCAATGGCGCAGTGGTAAACACGGTTGCCTCATGAAAGCATGGCCGGAGTTCTAGTCCCGGCAGTGGCAAGGATATGCACTACTGACGAGCTCTAATGAGAGCGAAACTCGAGTCTAGTGCTTCTTTTCGAAAGGGGCCGACTGGAAAGTCTATGGGAATGCGACAGCTGCGATCAATTGTGGGTGATGTTCAATCTATATGAAAACCAAAATCCCCTACTACTCATCAAGAATAGAATACTCTGGAAATGGTTTATCGTCCAAACTTCCAACGAATTCGTTACCAATGCCAGACAACAATTCCGTGTTTTCTCAGACATACAAAATCGAAACAGGTTATGTTAACAATGTCTAGATAAATTTGACGTACAATGAGATGAATCTAAATCTAAACGATAAATGAGAACATGGCGTTTGATTGCAAGGCTGGCATAACTATCCGAGTGTTTTAAAAAAATATGCATCTACACGTATGTGTCACGTCTTGCCCTCAGCTTCGTTGACCGTTTCAGCCGTGTTCTGGTTGGAGGAAGATTGATCGATAGACAGACACACATACCCCGCGCCGCCTCAACATTTGTTCCAGAGAGCGGACTGCGCAAGTCAGACGTAAACCTAACGCAGTGACGTTCACTCGTGTCTCTCCTACGATTCGGTTTACTGGTACAGTTAGGCATACGCTTTACATATGAATGTGTACGACACACGTGCCGTATCAATATGTAGGATCACTCATAATCATCGTCATCCTAATCACAACAGCCCTGAACGTGATCAGAAGACACGGATGCTCAGGTCGCTGCTCACCGCAACAGTGACGCGGAATATTCTAAAAGTTATTTCTAAACTGGCAAAAAAATTCAATGAGGGAAGACAGTAGCAGAGAACCTAGAAACCGTAGAGCAAAATGGAGCACACAAACATTATATACCCTTTCTTTCAGCGACAATCGAACGTCTTTTCGACGCCACAGATGACGCAGGTTGGCAAAGGCAACTCGTGCCTTTGCTATCCTCGCTGATATCTCATCAGCAATATTACAAGCTGACGAGATAGTGCTACCCAAGTATGTGAAACTGTCCACAGTCTCAAGCGGATTACCTGCAATAAAGAAGTAGGAAGTGGAAATGCCCCAGTCTTGAAGCAACGTATTGCACTTTAAAGGTTGGACAAAACAAAACGGGCACACGCAACAACATGGTCCAAGTCCGTGTGGTTACTTCAAAATGCACGACAGTCTTTAACAGTGGCGCCACCTGTAACTGACTGCTATGTGATCGAACTGTGTCCATGGCTGAGAAGCACACGGAGGTCTCCATGTAACACAGTGCCTCTTCCTGTGTTGGAATGCGGTGCTAGTGTTGTGACCGCAAAGACGCTTGACCAGCAAATTCGTTTATTGCACGAACTCCCGTACAGGTCATGTTAAACATGGGACCACAAACGTGTACACTCATTTGCACGGCTGACGTGCATTCACATACATTGGGTGGCAGTACGTTGTCATTCGCCCTGGTGGCACTTCTCCCATAGCGCGTACACACTATTCCAATAGTCACTTCTGGTCCGTCGTCTTCCTGGCGTTGGGGCTTGCCCTTTGTTCCCGAATGTCGCTTGTGAGTAGTATACTACTCACAACGAAACTGCCTGTTATACAACACTCGTAATTTAGAGACTGTGGGATGAACACAGCTGCAACAGTCTTTCGCTATTGTCAGTGCGTTGAGCCCGGACATCCAAACATACTTCCCAGCCGCTTCTGCTCAAGGACAACCAAGCAGAGCGTTACAATCGTCTTTCTAGTATGATGTTGTCAGAATGTTTGGTCTGCATCAGAAGCTCGACGACGGTGTCGTAGAACGCACCTTTGGTAGCATTCGAACAGCCATCCGTTGCAGGTTACGTCAGTTTATTGAACTGAACAACGCTTTCCTGGTTTGCGTTGACAGAGTTAACCAATGTATTAAGTCATACTTTGATCCAATGGGAGTAACATCGCTCTGTTGTGCAACCCAGTGCACTTCTGCTGCAACCTGACCACCAGATTTAGTTCTAGCGTCACCACAGACCTTGAGAGAGGAGCGTTTGGATTGAAAGTTATATGGAGGCGAGCTCAAGTGAGTAGCTTTGTTAGAATCGTAGACTCGTTTCTCCGACGCGCAACACAAATCAGGCTCAAGACTTTAGAGTGTGCTTGCCCCAGCAGTTTAACGACCGACTTATTGGACAGTACGGACGTTAAAAGCGTCAATGTTTACCAATTATCTTGGCTTTTGGAAACGGTGGTTATCCCGAGGGTACAGAAAATCCAAAACCTTGGAGATAAAATTGAAGGATGGATGAAGGTGGAGTACTATCACTGGGAAGAACGATAACTTCTGATACTGGCCGGTCACCTATGCAGCGAGGGATTTGGTTTGGGAGATGTCACCCCCGGTTCCTGACTCTGAAGCCTGACTCTCAAGATAGCATGATCAAGGTTTTCTTGGAAGACTCTCCCAAAAGCCGTTGACACAAAAGTCTGGCTTATTGAGGTAGTGCGGACTTGTTTAGTCTAAGAGCTCATTTAATAAGTCACCGATGTCTGATTCTGAACATTACTGCGCGCAGTGGATGTATTTGAAGCTATATCAGGTTTTTAGACGATAGTTGATGTCTTTCAACAGTACTGAATAGTATACCAGCGGTCACGGCCAGTCGTTGAGTGATCGGAGTGCTCTTTGATTTGAAGGTTTCTTTTCGGAGACTTATTTCCTTAATCGAAGGATCACATTGTCACAACTATAAAGCAGTTTTGCCCTAAATTCTTAAGATCATGTCTTGCTATCCAAACACTTTTACGCATTGCAAAATTTACCTTGATACACTCGTGATTCTAACAGATTTGTCAAACAACAACCAGCTTTCAGATAATGACCTATTTTTTGGAAAATTTTTAGCAAGCCTCACTAATAAATCTGAAGCAAATTCGTTTAGAAGTAAAACAGAGAAAACTGGTTTAACTCGCGTCCGAAGGATGCTTAGAAATTTAAAGACTGTCCAGACACCATAGCAGAATGAACTTGAGAGTTTTCACAACTGGATCCTTAGTATTACATAGGTGGGTTTTAGTATAGATCAGTTGGAAAGATACAAAAGCTTTTGCGTTGTGTGTTGAGTATTTGTACATTGTAACTGATTTTCACTACGAGACGAATTTATGAGTATATTTGTTGTGTTCCAAAATCAATAAACATGAGCAGTATTGGTGTTAATATAAGAGTATCACTGTT
Source organism: Paragonimus kellicotti (assembly GCA_014220965.1). Classification (NCBI taxonomy): domain Eukaryota; kingdom Metazoa; phylum Platyhelminthes; class Trematoda; order Plagiorchiida; family Troglotrematidae; genus Paragonimus; species Paragonimus kellicotti. The sequence goes on from LOND01006822.1 coordinate 27,051, forward strand.
CGAAATTATTACTAATCTGAAGAAATTTCCATCTTAACCAGTCTATCACCGTTATAGTTAAATGCAATGGGCAAAAATCCGATATACGTCTTTCAGCATATCCACCATTATGATGCCTGGTATCTTCGGCTGCTCTAAAGCCCACTTACTTGAGTGACTTGTTAAACATGAGAGCACATTGTCGTGCCTGCATCCAATAAGGAACGGACTGATGTACTGTGTCCAGGGTACGCACTTCGTTCCTGCGGCTCGTGGTGCAAATTGATCGTGATACGTATCCACTTCTTCTCCGTATACCCCGATTTGCCAATCAACCGAGGGTCAAAAACGACCGGGAAATGCTCAATTTGAACGCAGAAACCTCTGACATCGATCACTACTTACATTCTAATTGTTTTGTTCGGATATGACCATCGCCAGTTGGTTGTTTGTGATCTGAAGTGAGATTGAAGGTTACCGTCTTATGTGCAGTATGGTCACCCACGTTGTAAAATTGATTTCAGATGTTGGGAAGACTTAGCGTTGAACCGGACGGTCTGGAGGAATACGATTCGGACGAACGTCCGCGAGTTCAACGAGCAGTTATTACGCGGCCGAGAACGGAAGCGCGCGGTACGCAAAGGAACCATCGGTGCCATAGGTCGTGGTGACATGACTATATGGCGTTGCGATGTGTGCGGCCGTGAATGCGCTGGCCGCCTCGGATTAGTAGGTCACCAGCGTACTCATAGTGCACCGTCGGCGAAGAGACGACGAGTACGATAGGCTGAGGTAGGTCATGACAGTATATCTGTCAGCATCTCTGTTACTGATTGCATCGACCAAGAATATGGTCGTTTGGCTACTAATCCGCTTCTCTTTCAGAAACCTGGGTGTCTGCGGTCTTCTACCCATTGTTATCTTCAGCTTTGTTGGTGTATTGTATGATGAATGGTTTGCCTGTTCTTTTCGTAGTCCAATCTGAATCTTGTTTCTTATCTTCATCCTCTCTAGAATGCACTAACATGCACTCATTCACTCGTATACTGAAATGCTTCTTGTATTACATTTTACATATCTTTCTTCTCAGTTTAGATCTTGTCATTGTAGTCTCTCTCTGTTTATTTTCCGAGAGATAAGGGTTTCCTTTTCCTGCTAGCCATTCAATTGGCTAACCAGCATTGGCCGGCTGGACACAAAGGCCTCACTCACACACCTACTGGTCTTATTCCTTCGGGTTTACACCGGATACGTGGTGTGTGAGTGGAACCACAAGTGGTGCAGCGCAAGCCACTTGGGGTGATGGTTTGAAGCGCAGGCGTCCTCTGGCTTCGGTCACTGTGACAGGCTAATCCGTTTCGGATGCCGCCAACCGTGGAGTATGTATCACACGGCTCCCCTCAAAGTGCAATAGTTTGAAGATAATTCCTCTTGTCCGAATGCCCTTGTGATCGTGCAACCGCTCGACGAGTCTGGAATCCATAACTGGAGGTTCGACTGAAAGAAACCGAGGGAAAATTTCATCCGAACTTCTAAGCTAAGACAATTTCTTATTGTCATTTAGTTTGTAACTATCTAAACCTTTCTGGATTCATCTATGTATACGGTGTTAAGATATGTCATATAGTAATTTGATGGTAAAATTGTCTTCGACAGGATCCCATGACCCATTACTTTGATAAATCAAATCACAAGGTAGCTTACCGGTAGGTGTCTGGCTATTGGTCGATAATTCTTTTCAAAACGATCAATTCGGAGAAGTATTTAATTATCACCACAGTTTGATACCGTTTAATAAATTGACCGGATAATGGCCTAGACAAGTTAATCTTTACTGGAAAGGAATTTCAGCCCATAGCTTCGATAACTGGCTTATTTTCTGTCCCCTATGAACATTAGTTTTATGGTCACTTGTAGAATCCACATACGATTTTTTAAAGCAAATCAATTATGATATAATTGTGAACACCCATGAATTCAGAAGTATTTGCTAAAGCAATCAATTTTTAAATTTTTTTAAAAATAAGAACGAGAAAGTCCGAACAATCGCAAGTCATGGACTAGTGGATTCTCATCTCTACAACCTTACCAAAGTAATCCACGTAAGTAAATCAATATGAATCGTGGGAATCATATTTGCTAATCCACATTCAGATATACTCTAAACTAATTGAAACTTTCGAATAATCAACATGGTTCTGGATCGACGGACTAAAAAACGCGGAAAGGTCTAGAAGAGTTTGAATTTAGTCTGTTAGCATTGGGTAGTCTGAAAAGGCTCTTGCTAAACATGGATGCATTTTAATGAAATCCGATAAGCTAATCGTAAGAAAGTGAGTTTTCAGCTGATTCAATCTAGTCAACAACTAATGTGGTTAGTTAATAGGCTATAGAGGCAGGTTATGACAATACATTGTGTAGCCGTTCGTGTACGGACCAAAGCAATGCTCACATTACAAACAGCAGCAAGTAATAAAAAATAACAATTTGAAACAGTTGGTTCCCTTGAACAGTTTGAACAAAGCAGTTAGAACACGAAAACTGGTAGATGCAAGCATTTCGTATTGACTCGTCAGTACCAAATTTACAATAACACGGGTGCGTTTTTTTATAGCAGACAAATAGAGGGGTGGATAATCAATAAGCGTGTTAAGATAGGTCATTAAGTCCAGGGAAGGGTCAAATTCACGAACAGTTGTTTCTGAACACAGAGAGCTGGCTTGAGTCGGTTGATTGCGACTGCTTCGGCAAACCGTAAGAATCTTGGGTTAGAATGACGTAACAGGACTCTGAATGCACAAGATGGATCGATAACGTGACCAGTGATCAGGACGTGTCTGGCGATTGAGGAAACTGGCTGTTTACGTGTTTCAGCAACATTGCCGTTCTCTGGCAACACGGAATTTTGCACTCATTTGGGCAAATGTTCCCCCACTCTGACGATCAAGCATCTTTCGGTTTTGCCTATGTAACTTTCTCCGCAGTTACATACAAATTGGTAAATACAATGTGAAGTGGCACCGATAGGCTGATCTCCTTTGACTGAAGGCACCGGTAACTTCTGAGTCCGAGCAATTACACGGAGTTCAGCTGCATTGAAAGTTCGCTTAATTGAATTTCTCAACCGTTGTGTTGTTTGGTGCATGACATAATCACCCTTAAAAGGCAGCTCTATGTAGACCTTCTTTTTCTCTACAGTGACCACCTCTTCAGATGGTACTTTTTGTTTACTGTGCCTATCTATGAACCTTCTGGGGTAACCATTTGACTGTAGAACAGAAGTAATCAGGTCTAGCTCTTCCCCAAGACTGTCGTGCGTACAGATTCGTCTTGCCCGTGTAAACAGCGTATTTACTAATGTTCGTTTATGTTGGACCGGTGTAAAGCTACTGAAGTTTAAGTATTGGCCTGACCACGTAGATTTCCTATAGACAGTTCTTTTAATCGAGCCATCTTCTCGACGACTTATGAGAATAAACAATTATTTTAAAAAAGCAAGTACTAAGAAACCGCGAAGATAAGGCTGCTTTCTTTTGAAACGTGTCAATAAGTATCGGCACTAATTCACGTTTCTCCCTTACCCCTTAAGGATATAAGGTTTTGAGTATCAAAATCAGCTCTATGAGTAAACGTTGCGTGGTCTGGGGGATATTGATAATTAGATGGAACAACTTTGGCCATGCGACCCCATCTAAAAGAGCGATTCATATGTAGGCTTTCCTGATTTATTCAACCATTCAACTTAACAAACTCAAAGAGGGTCTAAAAACAACACATTACGGAATCGGTCCCACAGAGCATAACCAAATAAATCCCTACTTGCTCAGGCGTAAAACAGAAAACGCAGTTCAAGTTGAGCATGCAACAGGTTGCATTGACATTAAAGGACGCAAGTATGATGATTTGCTGCAAAGCCAAGATGACATTTCGTTAAGCATATAAGACAGTCCTTCTGCTATAATATATATATATATATATTATTTATATATATAATCTGATGTCGTACCTCGTCTTTTTTATTGTGCTCACTTTCAGCTGATGTGTATTTTATAAAGATTACCTTTTAATAAGCAATAATTCGGGGAATTAACACCTCGGTCCGAGCGTAGCTTGCTGTTGTACGTTTGAACCAACCTCGATTAATCTTCGTCGACAACGAAGCTGCGTTTAACAAATTCTCTTGATCTGACGATGAATCTCTGTAAGAAGACCGGCGACTGAATAAAACGGAGAACTACTGGATCAACTCATTGCTTTCGATAAGGGACCTTAAAACACTACATGAACGCAATAAGATTGCAACCAAGACGGCTAAGTAACCCGATTTCCTGGGCTGCGGCACTCGTGAGTATAAGCCGCCATGGATCATCATTGAACAGGTTCATTGACAATGTGCATCAGCAAACTGCTCAGGTGCTTGTTTGATCAAAACCGACCGTGCTTTAAACGATCCTTCGTGTTCACATTTTACCTCTAAAGAGCACACCAAACTCGTAGTATTCACAGGCTTTGGGGTTTGCAAACTCTTCTTGTCAAGCGTATTTTACAGGATTTTCTGTTTTTCCATCCTTGAAGGGCACGGACTACTGCGTCCTACCCAGTGTGTAGCTAATGTGACCGTAGATGTTGAAACTAGAACAGCTGGACCGTCAAAGGATGTAACATTTCAGCTGTGTGCTTCTGAGTCATGATTGAATCAGACACAATGGGCAGCTTGAATTACTAGCAGTCGCTGATGTGTTTCGCGTGTGCTCTACATAAGCATGTGTTCAGCTCAAGGTATCTGCAAACGATTATAGCTATGACAAATAGGGGGAATAAAAATGCGAGTGAATTGGAATCATCATCAGAAGAAACGTTGGACATGGTAGTTGACTAAACTGACTTCCAACATTAATTTTCGGTCAAGCATTTTATTCAGTCATACATTAAAAATGGTTCTTTTGTGAACAACCCAACTTAGTGAATCATCTGTGTCCGTGAAAGCGCATGCAATTAAATAGGTGTTTTTCCATTTCGGTGGTATTTCGGAAAGGTTCTGCAGTAACAAAATAACCTCATTATAAGTAAAAATGTCGCGTCTACTTTACACTCTTCAACTTGTTTTTCACAATAAAAGGATATATTATTTTGTCATTGTTCAACCTGCTCTGAGAACTTCTTTGGGTGTAGATCTTAACCTATCGAGGGGGTACCAGCGTCCAATGGCATGACGACACATACATCCAGCCGTCTCCGCTTACTGATAAAATACCATGTGTGTCTCGGATGTCAGAACACTTGTTAACTGAAGTCCAAATTGTCCTGATCCGTATTAGAGAAACATACAAAGCCCTCGCGGTCAAAACGCCTGATTTTAAGGGAAAAAGTCAACAAGGCTATTTCCACCTGTCATTTGAATGACAAGATGAGGGCCACCTTTTGGCGGGCACTAGACTCAACTTGTTTTTACAACATTTTTAAAACATCATTGTTTTATATGATGGATTCGAAGTATCAGAATTAAACGTTCTTTAAGGTGAGAAGGTCGCTGAAAACGTAGCCGTCATTTTGTGACAATCATATCTCAATAATTAATTGAATCTACTGGATTTCCACTTCTCATCACAGGTAAAACGTGGACGCCAAAAAATTTGCTTGGTCAAGTTTTGTGATTTCTACGGCGATGCTCCGGGTTGGACTGGTGCATGGGGTGTGGGTTCATTGGATTCGAGAGAGCTTAGCGGAAAGGATCGTTCAAAACTTGAACTATTCAGTCACTCGGAGAAGGAATTTTGGTAAGTGAATATGAGTGACTGACAAGCAACATAAAAATAAGTGAACGTCACAGTCAAAAATTACGTATGACCAGTTCACCCACACTCATCATCATCAACTTGGCCAAACAACGACAACATTCATGCCCCTGAGCTCGATTAACCGCCATTTCACTTAACGGGAATTTTCGAAATAACACGATATCTTGTGACATGACTCTGATAAGACGAGGGCGTTCGCAAACAAAATTTCCTAGTTTTTACTTCGGGTTTTAAGTGTACCTTAAACCTTGTGGTTTACAGAACCTCCCACGTATTATCTCTTCAATGAAAATCACTTTTTGCTCTCTAGGATCTGTCAGAAATTTACTTTTCATCGAGCGAATCTTTTTACTACTCAGCACTCTCTTCTGCAGGCAGTTGAACGAGATCAGTACTGCGCTGTGATACGAAATAGTGTTACACTTGTGAACAGGAATTCAATACCAGTATACACATACATTAAGCTGGTCGATCACGTAAATGGCTAACCTGTGATCACATTAGAGCTACTCACAGACTGTTTATTTCTTAGGTAACCTGCACAGTGTTTGAGCATGTATCGTTTGTTCTACTGAATACAAATGCTCTGTTAGTATGGGTGAAATCGTTCACGAAGGGATTGGTCACTGTAGATCGGGTTCATCTCTTGACCGAGGCCCTCGCGACTCACAAAGTCGGTGGCTTGAGACGTTGAGTGAAATGGCGGTTAATCGAGCTCAGGGGCATGAATGTTGTCGTTGTT
>LOND01006828.1:0-14735 GCA_014220965.1 Paragonimus kellicotti
GAAAGTGACACTGGTTTCCAGGATTCGCACTCATTACAGCGGTACTGCCACTCTCCCCGCTAAGTCATTGAACGAATTGCAACATCCGGTCAAGTACACGGAGGATATGATGAACAACAAACGAACACGAACAGAGATGAACAGCTGAATATTTTCTGTAAATTACATTCATATAACGTCCGCAAATGCAAATCAGTTTTTGGAATGTCGAAACATTTTTAAAATAAATGTTTTAATGTGTCCGAAACCTATTATTTCTGTGTGGCTGGATTAACTCTCACTTTCCGTATGTTTGAAGCAGAACGACTGTTGAAATAAGTATTCCGGTAGTATATCGATGATGTCCACTCAGGACAGCTCTTTCGCTGGTGTCACATTTAGTTTGCACGCATTCCACTGCTGTTTTGAACAAGATGTTAGGAGAAATTACTCACGATATTACGTGAATGAAATATTCAGCAATATCTGCGGAAAAAGTAAACTGACTGAGATAAACAAGGGTATGGCCGCTGAGAAATGGGTCCTGTTGGGAAGGGGTAAGTTTCATAACCCGTCCAGTTTTTAAATTGAAAATCACACAAACTGAACGCAGCTGTCGCATTCCCATAGACTATCCAGTCGGCCCCTTTCGAAAAGAAGCACTAGACTCGAGTTTCGCTCTCATTAGAGCTCGTCAGTAGTGCATATCCTTGCCACGGCCGCCAATAGAACTCCGGCCATGCTTTCATGAGGCAACCGTGTTTACCACTGCGCCATTGACCTCACATTAGGCACGACCGAATTATCATATGTGAACGCTCAACCACTTTCGCTTGTGAGTAATGATCAGGTTGATTAAATCAATTTTATTAACCCCCATAGGAAACAATCAAGAGCCAAACACAAGGAAATGAAAAGGGAGTTGTTGTCTAATAAATACTTTCAATCTTTACTTGTTTTCCATTTATCATTCATTGTGTTTGGTTGTCTGATATCGTTCCATTATCTTTAAGTCACAAGCATTTGCATGCCCGTAAACATTTGCTTGAGCTTGTAAGGATACCGACAATTAGCCGCACTCACTAGAGCGAACGACACACCGTGTGCCCGCTTTCCCGTTCTGTTGTACTATCACATTGTTTTCCTTGCTCGCTTGTCAACGTGTACGGATGATGCCTTCTCTATTTTCTCTTTGTGTTATTCTTAAGCGTCCGTCTCGTCTAGTTTGACGTTACGGACTTCATCTACCGACAGACTCATTGAAGACAACTTATCACCAAACGTAACTTAGCATGACTATGTGGAGAAAATAAGTAAGTGACAGTCAACACCTGAACCATTTAAAGTGTCTCTATTTTGCTGTCATATGTAGGTTCAGAAGTCTACTGGATAGTTTGTTTAATCAGCTGGTATCTTACATGCACATCAAAATTAACCGGAATTGGAAGAAGTGCGTATCTACCTAAAATCAACGTGGACAAAATGTGTCTTATTGAGGGGCACTGTCTTATCAAGCAGTCTGAACAATTGTAACTGCTTGTCTTTTCACTCAGCAGTATCCTTTGCACCCTGTATATTGTGAGGTGAATCTGTCGTAAACTTCCGTCCGTTGATCCGTACGACCGCGGGATACATTGACTGATCAAGTTTTTCATGCTACACTTGCCGTATATTAACTGTACTCCATATGTGATTTGCAACTGTTAGTGAAGATAACATAGCAAGCTGAAAGTGTTACTGTTGTTCGGCGATTATCTCTGCTCAAGGTTATTTCATTTATTGCTGTGCTGTGTATGTAATGGAAAAGTGAAATACAATGAACCGCCGATGCTTATTGACCTTGTAAGTCGGTTGCATTGGTTTTGAGATTAATGTGCTTTATCTGAATGGTGTTAAAAGGGGGCCCTACGTTCTTTCATCTTCCTTAAATAAACTGCATTGATCATCTATATTCTTACATCACCTACTGTTACCGTTTCCCTTACTGCTATTCAGTCTGAGCCATGTAAATTTCCAACTGCCAAAATTAGATCTTTTTTTGAGTAACTTACAATCCCATTTTTTCTCGATGCATGAATAGTTGTCCTGTTCTGCCCAACCAGTGACCACTTGTTTAGGCAAGTTCAATTTCGTGTTATCGTCTCCCATTACCAGTCGGTGCCTAGTTGTCGAATTTGTTGTACGGGCACATTCTTTGTTCAATTTCTGAAAATTTTTCACATTCGAGGTGAGAGATTTAATTTTCATGTACATTGATTCAATTAGTACCGTATTAAATCCAGTTTTCACGAGCGCCTTCTCATTAACCGTTTCGAAGATAGATTATCTTCTCTGTCGTTAACTAATTGAGAAAGGCATTTATTGCACCATCAGATTACGCGTAACTCGGTGGAAACTTGGATCGTTGGCAAGCAACTAAATGATACAAAGTAGCAGATAAACTGGAGAACTGATTGCACCAAAAAACAATGTTGATGAAATGTCGAACATTACTGAGAGACGACCAGTTTATTCCGATCGTATTTCATGAACCTGAAATACAATCCAACGATGGAATGTTTTGCCAGAGGGACAGTCACCGGCAGGGTAGGTCGAACCAGCACGTGCTTGTCGTAAGGACGACTCAAAGTGCATTAGGTCTGATATTTATTAGATCAAACACGCATACATAACGATAATTGATGCAGTAATTGGACACGTTGATACAGTTGAAGTATAAGACAATGCGTACACAATTTCTGTCCCTCAAGCCATCTAAAACATGCTTTGATGCTCGAATACTAAGCACTACTGAAACAGCTTAACGGACAAAACAGGCAAACCATTGTATTAATCTCTGCAAAAAGTTGGATGTGACCAGTGAAAATTAGTGTATGCGAATGATAGTGGGGTGTTGCTTGCTGTATCCGAGGATATGGCAACAGGAGTAACTGGGAGAGGACTTGCCGCAAACCGATGTGTTGAATTGTCTGGTGGCTGCACAGTCTTTGCCCACATGAACAACTACTGTATATCTGCCGTGAACTGAGAAGCATAGTCCAAGTGACTGACTCCCCTGAGGTAATACTTGTCGGTCAAAGAGCTCAATGAATACGACAGTGTTTTATGGTCAGTATAGAGCGTGAATTGTAGGCTTTCGACGGCATACCAAAATAATGTTTTGCAGGATGAAGGGCAGAAAATTTCCTGCAGAAGGTACTGTAACTGGATTAGCGGGTTTCAACCATTTGCAGAAAACAAAATGTCGTAGCTCGATGTCCACGGCTGTATCGGAACCGTCAGTTACAACTAACAATTGTGCGTTAGGATCGGGATGGGCAAACAGAGCTACTTTAGGGATAGCCTTTTGAAGCTTTCTAAAAGCCGTACGCACAGCATAGACAGAAGAAAGCTTATGACGGCCTCCATGGAGGTAATAGGTCGCTGGTTGCATGATACGCGCAAAACGAGAGGTGAATCGACGATATCAGGTTACCAGATCACAAAATCGACGAAGCTGCTTGATGGAGAAAGGTCCCAGAGAGAATCCTGGATGATCTGGTCTGTGTCTGGAAGGACAGTGATGCAATCGACTATGACTAGGTGACCTAGAAACTCCGTGGTGGAATCATCTAGGTAGCAGTTTTTTTTAGGTTGATTGTAATACCATAATTAGTCAATCGTTCAAACATGCTGCGCAAATGTGAGGGGTGCTGTTCCTCAAAAGAACTGGTGGCTAGACTGTCGTCGAGGTTTAGATGAGCAAAACCTACACTGCGAATGTCTCCGTGCATAAAGAGTTGAACTGCCTGTGTGGCATAGGTTAGTTCAAACAACATTCTCAAAAACCTGAAAAGACCAAATGGAGTTATAGTGGTCTTGGGTAGGTCTTCGACAGCCAACGTAATTCGGTGATAAGCACTGATTAAATCGATTTTTAAAAATATGTTTGGCTCCGCGAAACAGATAATGAAACCCTTCATGTGAAGGATCGTATATTTACCACCGGGTTGTTACTAATTGAGGCCTCGAAAGTTGCTCCTGAGGTTAACTCCAGTGTCAACGACCGTTAACGGCAGCTCTGGATGGTGATGCCATCGGCGGCGCGAAAGGGGTGTGCATCCGATCGTGTCCCCTAAGAGCAGGCTGGCAATTCTACGCAAACCTACGTTCCTATGTCCATTGAGAATGCGGTTCCGGTGGAAAGATACCAAAGGAACATGAGGCGACTAGGGTTGGATGCGCTGGCGGAGTTGGTCGCCATTGCACACTGGTAGTTCGGTTCGCTGGAAGCGAACAAGGAAAGAAGCCAGGTGTTGTACAGCTTGTGACTTTGGCATTTTGCCGATCATGTTATCAGCAGCGGTCTACAGGGGTTATAAGGTATGTCGACGAGGGGTTGTGCTGAAACGATGCCGCCGTGGGGATCGGCTTCGAAGGCGGCTAATCGTCATATTGTCTAAGTTCCTGTGTAAAGCAGCTACTTTTCCCACTGAGCCTCAATCTGCGCAAGGTCGGTTGAGTGAGAAGTGGCCAGCTATTCCGTAGATAAGGCAGTAAGTAATAATAACAATAATAATAACGGCATATTTCCCAACGCATCTGTAAGAAACACGCTCAGGTGAGCGCGATCAATGTATATGCTTATTCGTGAAGTACTGAAAATTTTCGGAGATGAGCGAAAACACTCAACCGCTGGGTCAGTGATCTCGACAGTTCCTGTCAGCAGTTAAAAGCAGGCTACAGATAAGATAGCTTGAGCTGTCGCAGGCAGTCTGTGCATCCATGGCTGTCATGAAAGTTATTCGTCCATGCTGGATTCAGCAGGGATCAGTACAGAGAGGTTGCCCGCTTGATTACGGTCACCTTGATGGTGTTATTGCGGCGTTCCTCAAACCCGGTTAAGAGGAGGTCACGCGATTGCATTGCAAATTCCTTTTGAAGTTTCCACACTAAGTGACTAAAGTCTGCTTGGTCAGGCGAAATTCAATTATTACAAAATTCGGCCTCAAGATGGGCGAAACACAGCAGCGAGCCCGTGTCTAAGAATGGGGGAGTTGTTGAAGTAAGTTTACCAAACATACGTAAATCTGGGGGCCTGATTTCTTTGACAGGCATGGTTAAACGCCAGGCAAATTATGACAAAAGAATAGAATGAGGCCCTGAGTAAGAAAAGTCAATTAAATGCAGTGTCTATGGAACATCGAAAAATACCGACAGTTTGTCCTGGACGTCCAGTCATTCTCCAAGCTACGTTTACTGTACTCGCAACGTCGATTAGCCAGATATAGAATAGACGCGTCTGTAAAGTAGAGCGCGTCTATTATTTTTTAGCTAGCTAAGTAACCAATTCGGATTCATAAACGACGACCGTGAAGGCAAGTCTCCTGTTAACGGGGTTTAACGATACGAGAAAGATGTTGAAAAACCGAACGGAAGAAAATAACAACGAAGCTCGCCATTGAATCCATCAAACTTGCAAGTTCCGAGACCAGCGATTCACGTGAACACGACCGATTACAACGTTGACGTTATGGCGGGGCGACAAAGAACAAGTGGAATGAAAATGCATATAAACAAGCCCAGCTGTGGGGAATAAGAATGAACAACATGCGCGAGAACAACCATCAACAATAATCGATGTCAAGCTTCAATAATACATCGAGATAAACGTACTTGCAAGGACCGATGTGTTACGCGCGTAATTCGAATGTTAAAAGAAATTCAACGCGAAGGGAGTAATTGAAGACAAGAAGCATGGTCACTGACTTTCTATCAAGCACACGACAGTCGTCAAACACTCAACGCCGGCGGACAGTTCATCATAACCGAGGGGAAAACAATTGATTTCTATTTTGTTACGGTTCATACAAGGCAACTGACTCACGAAACGGCGCTGTACGCTACAGCTACATGAAGCGGTCCCCCCATCAGGTATGCCCCCTTCCTATGACACGGTTTCCTCTCTACCCCATCACGCACCCTGTGGACCAATCATGTGTGTCCAAAATGCGCTAGTCGTCATTGGTCTCACTCGTAATAATTGTGCAGTATACGTCGGAAGGATGCCTTCTCTCGAACCTAAAGCATGAGCGTGAACGTTGTTAATCTGTCTGTCTCGTTTCAGGAGCACTTCGGTAGTGTCGTGTCTCCACGACAGTTCCCAGACTTGAATGCAATTGGAGCTGAGCTGAAACGTTTTGAAGTTCAGTCCGGCTCTTCCTATTGCATCCGATCAACCGAACCTGCGGTCGGTGATCATAGGAGACGCGTGTACGCACGCGTCCGTGTCCTTGTAGGCTAAGCGTGCTACGCTCCTCGTGTGGCATTCGCAGAGAGAAGCCGCAGTGGACATTAACGGCGCTGTGTCAGGATTGCGCGGATCTTGCAACGGGGTCGTCTAACGCAACTGCGTGAGGGAGTGTACGGATTCCGGGCGAGTCTAGCTTAAGGTTGCTTTTTGCGATGTGCGAGGACGAACGCAGCACCTGGAGCCGAGCGCGGTGCATGTGTCTTGGCGTTCATATGTTAGTGTGAATACGCTCTAGGCGCCGCCTGAACTTCGGAGGAAATTCCGAGAGATTCGACCGTGCTACTCAAATGCGGCAATGGGCACTAGGTTCATCCTTCAACATCATCAGTACAATTCATCCGCCAAGCAGCTTCGACTTAAGAGAAGACTGATCGGACGCCCACGCGTATGGTTTTGCCAGTGATTCTTCGCTTGCTGGCGAGGCTTGGAGAGTTTGTTCTGCGTGAAAGAGGAAACCACTCATTGGCCTACCTAGGTCGTTTGTCATGCCCATTATTCTGACAAACACGACTGGTAAGTGCTACTTTGACGTAGATAGTGATAACCGACTGACACATTTTATGTTCATGAGTAATGAACAGATAGAATTTTGTCGGCGCTATCCCGAGGTCATCGGGCGATAGATGCCAGACTTTATAAGAAGTTTGATAGGAAAGGTACAGTATGTTGTTTTGTTTAGTTGTTGTAGTTAGCCGGAGTGGAGTGGTCTACCATGTCTCTGTTGGTTAGGCTTCGCTCTCAACGAAAACGACAGTAGCCCATTGCTAGCTCGTGCTGACGTTTTCTTGCCGCCAGTGTTCGCACTCCTTTTTCGTGGGGCCAGTGGAGACTAAGACGATGATTATGGACGACAGTGCGGCCATCCAAGCAGCAATCACGCAGGAGCTGCCGCACGTCCACCAACTTCTGTGCCGAGTGCACATAATAAGAAACTTACACAACCGGACGTCAAACTGGACTCTTCACAAGTGGTTCCTGATTGCCATGCTGACACGTAACCGCTGGAGGTACGCTGCAGCATTGGCTATTATGCGAACCACGGATGCTTCCTTCTACAATGAGTACCTCATGCCCAGGCTCATCAGCAGATCACAGAAGTGGACAAACTGCCGCAGCCCGATGGTCCCCACGTTCGGCCGACGGGACAACAACTTCGTAGAAGCCACACACCGATCAATTAAGCGGCACAACTTGAATGCGCACATCCGGATATGGCAGGCAATCGAGCGCACAACGGCCATCTTCGACCACATCATCAACGACCGTCAGGCACTACTCGTCTCAACATGCCGCTCATACCCGTTGATAAATAATCGTGAAGATTATATCGGGTTGAGTAGTCGACTGGTTCCCAAGGCGGTGCGGTTAATGTCGGACTACTTAGCGGACGAAACCCACCTGACTTTCGCTGTTTCCGCAACGGCCATTGCTGTGAGGGACTACACTCACACGTACAATGTTAATCCGTTGAACTGGAATTGCGACTGTCCCTTCGCAGTAGAGTATCTACTGCCGTGCATGCACTCATTGCATGTATACCGGTCGTTCGGCGGTCATCTGGAAGACTTTCCTTTAATCCCTCGTTGGACCAGGCAGTTCAATGGGATTTTGGAGGTTCCTGCTGTGAACTACGAAGCCCCGAGGAAAACGTACGTACGTTCATCCGGCGTAGCGGCATTCACAGAGTTAGGAATGATGGCCAAGAGACAAATATGAAATACTGCGGGTTGCAGAACAAAATTATTGAACCATGCATCAGCGGAGTTATTTCTACCGACCTTATCAGTCCGTATGAACATTCCCGCAACGTTTCATTCTGAGTTTGATATGTTACCGTACAGTTGTGGTGTATGACTTGGCAGAAACGGATATGGCGAAACGGATACGTGAATACTTTGCACATCAACGGGAATAGCGTGCACAATTGTGCTAGACAAACATGCGTAACCGTGGAGTGTTCAACTGTAAACAAACTAACTAGAACCCCTAGACCATTCCAAGAGTATGTTACACCGACAACCGGATAAATTTCGCTGGTACACAAGAGAAAACGAGGTAAAATTAATAACTGGAAACGACCACATAAATTTATGGCTACTTGTTCACGGTGCTGTTGAACATACTTCGTTGCCTGTTCAATGTTGTGACGAGTATACTATATCACGTTAACCTTAGATTTTACCACCCATTTAATAAATTATCGAGCGCGTAGGCTAACAAAATTGTCCTCCTTATTTTATCATGCGCGCCCACTTTCAGTTTACTGCTAACTCCACCTGTTAAACAACTCACAAATTTCAGCTACTTCATCAGTGTAATAGAGTATGTCAATGAGTCAGTCATAGGTGACACCACACAAAATGTCCAACGTTAGCAATCGAAGCACAATAAGGTACACCTCACCAGAGAGAAAAGCCACAAGTCAACGAGAAACGTGAACTGACAGAACACAGAATGTGACTAGCTGAACGAACCTAGCAGACTAGATATGGTCGCACAAGTGTTGCACACACGCCATGTTGTCATTATGGATTTCTACTATAGACTTAAACCAGCAGCTCGTTGCGCAATAGTTTGAAAAATTGTGTCCGCCAGTTCTACCTACAGATTACGGCTAACATGCCGATATATGGTAAAACAATGAATATTCTGAATAAATTCAAAACACTATTTGACGGTGGTATTTAAGTTAACTTAATGTAACTGCGCCACGAAAATGCCAATTTTCGCTCATTGTTCACGGAGACGTACTGTAACTCTCAACGGTGGTCAGACAACTTCGGGTTTACATGAGTTGGACGATACATTAAAATAACAGAAGTATTATCTTAACGTTCGCTATACAGGTGCACAAAAATAAATTGGGGTGCACTGAATGCATGAAGAACAATGACTCGAACATTGTTCACTGTAACAATACCGAAACTGTTGCGCATGTAATTTAAACTTTCCGCTGATGCTCACTTCCGTGTTATCTATTTCAGGTCGTTCGCCTACGTATCATTCAACGGTCCCACACAAAATGAACATCCCTAGAACTGTGACTTGATCCTCCTGGACTGACTTGTTTGAACGTTTGATAAAAAACCCCTTTTCCTTAACACTTTTGATTCTCGTGTTGCGCTTGGCGTTGTGCGGATCACCGCCTCGTCTCTGTATCATCAATACACTGGTTGTGATCGTTCGTTGCGTCTTTTCTCTGATTTCGGATTGCGTCGGAACTGTCTGTGGTCGCTGTCCTGTGTATAAACTACATTTACCGTAACGTTACATTTGGTGACAGAGGTGGGATTCGAACCCACGCCCTTTGTCACCATTACTAACTAGGACAGCGTTGCCCTATACCGAAAGACTGATGTTAGCAAGCCTCTTACGTAGCTTCCCTGACGTGTTCCAGTACGGTGGTGAGGAACCTGGGCGGACTGGAATTGTACAACATGAAATTGATACTAGTGATCATCACCCTCTTCGACAACCCGCTAGAAGAATCCCTGTTCACTACCAGTCGCAACTGGATACCCTGATTCAGGACATGCTTAACAAGAAAATCATACGGCCATCGACTTCCCCCTGGGCATCCCCTATTGTGTTGGTTAAAAAGAAGGATGGAAGCTTACGGTTGTGCGTTGACTATAGACGTCTGAATGCCATAACAAAGAGAGATTCGTTTCCTCTGCCGCGCATAGATACCACACTCGACGCTTTACACGGCGCAAAGTGGTTCTCCACACTCGATCTAGCTTCGGGGTACTGGCAGGTTGAAGTCCGCCCAGCAGATCGTCAAAAGACGGCATTCGTTATTCCATCCGGGTTGTATGAATTGAAAGCGATGCCGTTGCCTCAGCAATGCGCCCTGCCTACATAATTTCAGCGGTTAATGAGACAGTAATATACATGACCCAGTAACAAACGAAATGTTTATCTACTCAGAGACATCATTAGTTCATGCCGACACAATAGAAGAGGGCATATCATCAAGACTGAAGAGTATATTTCGAACAGTCTCAGTGGCAGGCTTGAAGTTGAAGCCTACGAAATGCGTGTTTTTAAAGCAGGAAGTATCATTCTTAGGTCATCTAATCACACAATCAAATTGTTGATTGGCCGATACAACGGTCAGTAGGCGATGTACGCAGCTTTATGGGGCTGGCCTCATATTATATCGAAAATTTCCACACGTTTGCGGAGATAGAGCCATCCCCATCAGCACCAAACTTACTAGAAAAAAGGCAAAGAAATTTCGTATGGTCCGCTGAATGTCATGCAGCATTCAATACTCTCAAGGATAAGCTCAGTTCCCCTCCGATTCTCGCATTTCCAGATTTCTCGCCATCAGCCGGTCCCTTCATACTAGACACTGACGAACCCCATGACTTTAGCTATACGAGCGACTGTACTTTGCGCAGAAGTCGGCTAATGTGGGGAAGTCGTGATTGCCTATGCAAGTCGTCGGCTTGACAAGCGAGAAAGGCGCTATTGCACTACACGCCGTGAAATGTTAGCTTTAGTGTATTTCCTCAAACACTTCCGTCCCTACTTACTGGGAAAACCTTTTAAAGTTCGAACGGACCATCAGGCGCTACAATGGCTTCGCAACTTTCGGGAACCGGAAGGTCAAGTAGCTCGTTGGCTGGAATATTTGCAGGATTACGACTTTGACTGCATCTACCGCCCGGGCAGCCGCCACGCAAATGCCGATGCTTTGTCTCGTCTCCCCGCGGAAACTGTTAACGCAATGTTATGTGCACCCTCAGCTGGGGCTACTTGGGCTCACTATCAACTGAATGACCCGTACATTTCTAACATCTACCGCCGACAGCTTGATGGAAATCCCAAACCAACTGGTCGAGAGATGGAAGGAAAATCACCGGACGAGCGCTGCTTATGGTCACATTGGGCGAATTTGCGAGTTATCGACGGTGTATTGCATTTGTTTGATAGAACCAAACGAACATATAGACTAATCGTCCCATGTGGCAAGGTTTCAAAGGTTGTCCGAGAGGTACATTTAGAACTGGGACATGCGGGGCAGCGAAGGACTGAAGCAGCTGTCCGACAGCGCTTTTGGTGGCCAAAGCTACATGATGATGTTGTTCGCATTTGTGCCAACTGTAACACCTGTGCGCAAACAAAATCTCCCACTGTAGCTCCTAGAGCCCCGCTTCAAACGGTTGCAACAGCTGGTCCCAACCACCGTGTGGGAGTTGATGTCATGGGACCACTACCGACGTCGAAGAGAGGAAACAAATATATTCTTGTGATTGTCGACTACTTTACCAAATGGTGTGAGGCCTTTCCAATGCCAAACCAGGAAGCTTCTACCATAGCATCGTTGTTCGTTAACGAATGGGTCGCTCGTTTCGGTACACCTATTGAGCTGCACTCTGATCAAGGCGCTGCGTTTGAAAGTCGCCTTCTAAAAATATACCATTATTATTATTATTAGATGTTATTAAAGGAAGTATGTCGTATGTTGCGTATACACAAAACCCGAACAACTCCGTATCACCCTCAAGTAACGGCCTAGTCGAACGAACCAACCGTACTGTAATGGCAATTCTGCGTACCTTTATCGAACGACACCAGTCAGATCGTTGGGACGAAATCCTGCCACAGTGTCTTTTGGCCTACAGAGCTGCCGTCCATTCGAGCACAGGGTACACGCCTTCGTTACTCACCCTAGGTCATGAACTACGCCTGCCAATTGAAGTACTAACACCGCTGGCGCCCGCTGAATGCCTAGGGTTGCCACAGTATGTCAAGGAGCTGGGTGAACGTTTGAGAGTTGCCTACAAAATTGCTGCCCAGCATTTGTCAAAGTCGCAAGGCCATCAGAAAAGC
Organism: Paragonimus kellicotti; assembly: GCA_014220965.1. Lineage (NCBI taxonomy): Eukaryota > Metazoa > Platyhelminthes > Trematoda > Plagiorchiida > Troglotrematidae > Paragonimus > Paragonimus kellicotti. Next base: position 12,113 of record LOND01006828.1, read on the forward strand.
TGTTATGACCGCACAGCAAACGGACCAGTCTACCACATCGGGGATCGCGTCTGGTTATACAGACCAAAACCACCACTGGGGGCTGCCCACAAATTCCATCGCCCGTGGCAAGGTCCATTCGTAATTGTGCGCGTGCTGTCACCCACTGTGTATGTTATTCGCGATACTACAAACCCAACGGCGAATGTACTTACGGTACATTACAATCAATTAAAGCCAGCCCAAACGCCGGAGGAAGCCCAGGGGCAACCCCTGCCAGTACCACCGGGCAGTGTCCCAATCGCAGAGCAGACAGTCGAAATCCCAGCCCAAGGTGGTTGCAGCAACATTGGCGGTACCGAGGCACTGGGGTCAGTGCCTCAGTGAGAGGGGAGCAGTGTAACAATACCGAAACTGTTGCGCATGTAATTTAAACATTCCGCTGATGCTCACTTCCGTGTTATCTATTTCAGGTCGTTCGCCTACGTATCATTCAACGGTCCCATACAAAATGAACATCCCTAGAACTGTGACTTGATCCTCCTGGACTGACTTGTTTGAACGTTTGATAAAAACCCCTTTTCCTTTGACACTTTGATTCTCGTGTTGCGCTTGGCGTTGTGCGGATCACCGCCTCGTCTCTGTATCATCAATACACTGGTTGTGATCGTTCGTTGCGTCTTTTCTCTGATTTCGGATTGCGTCGGAACTGTCTGTGGTCGCTTTCCTGTGTATAAACTACATTTACCGTAACGTTACACTCACACTAAACCAACGTCACGCTGGTGGTTGGCAAGTTTCATTGTACGAATTTATGCTACCGTTCAGTAGGTTGCAATGTAGGAGACAAGCAAGGACTTGTTCGACAGTCGTCGGCCAACAATACAGAACGCCTTCCACAAAAAGCAATCGTATCGTTGTCTCGGTAGTCAGCGAACGAGAAGAACGAGGCAGGTTCTGAAAAAAATATACTTCTAGCGATGTTGAAAAAATGACAAGTAGTAGCTCCAGTGTACTCTGAGGAGAAATCTGTAACCGGAAGAGAAAAACAGAGCGGCGGAGTCAGCCTATGCTTACGCGGCGATACTCAAAAGCGATACCAGCCAGAGGTGCTACGAACGAACAGTCAGTTTTCCTCCATAAAGAAATAAGTCAGAAGTTCTGATATCATGACGTGTTTTAATAAGACTGTATAAATGATATTTTCAAACGTTATACGCAAAGTAACACAGTTTATCTGATCCCACATAACTGCCCCTCACACGATCGTTAAATAAACCACTACAAGTAGCTGGCTCCCATACGACGAATCAACTCGGCGATGAAGAATGAGGACATGTTCAGGGGATTATTAAAGAAGTGATGTACGATACCGTGCAGGTTTACGTTAATTCCAAGGAGAAATTTGAACATGCTCCTTTATGAACACTTTCCAGAAATCAAGAGTTGCAGGAAAACATAAGTAGAGCCGAATAACCACTACATTTCCTGTACGGAAATGTGATATACTGATGGGTACGATGCGCACGCCGGATCATACCCGGCAAACAGTTGCGTAATAAAGTATGTTTTCAACGCATTTGTAAGGGGCATGCTGGGATGTGCACGATCATGGCAGATACTTACAAACGACACAAAACAACAAATAGTTATATAATACGAAAAACGTGAAATCTGTCGACAGAAGAGAGCGTAATCAGAGAGAAAACGATTGAAGTTTACAAACGCTTGACGCATGGACCAGTAAAGAAGTTAGATCTCTTGTTCCACTGATTCAGTCCGAAAGATAGAATACAAAATAAACTCACCCTTTACAAGGTTATATACGAGCCAACTTTTCAAACTGTTCAAGGCCATGCTGTGAAATAAGTCAAACCGCACGTTCGGAGGGCTTCGTAATTACTTGGTATAAATAGCGTCCGGAAAATGTTGAAACGACTCATATTTGAGAAGGAAAAACGGGAAGTTCCAAAATCCGGCGAAGAATTGAGCAGACTCCAGCGCACGATTTCGTCGATTGCTCGGAAACGTCCCAAGCTTGGAAAATCTCGCAAACTGCTCGGTCAGTACGCGGTTCCTGGCGTCCAATTACCGCGAAAATTTTCTTCGCATAACGGATGTTTGTTGGACTAAGAAAAAAAAGCACCACCACGTGTTGAACGGGGAAAAGTGGAGCTTTAGTGCGCACGTGCACTAACTTAACGCTTTTCCGGGTATACGCAACGATACCAGATAAGAAATACTAATAATACTAGTCGCGAGGGACCCGAAGTATATTATACGATAATTACAATAGGTCTCAATCAGCGCTAAACGACACCGATACGCGGAAATAGCTAGGGAGGTTAAGGATCCGACCGTCGAGCGCGCGAGCAAGCCGGAAAAGTGTGTAAGGCGCCATTGGTGCGCATAGGCCGACAAGCATGCAAACAAACAAACGCGATCGCATGCAACAAGCAGACGGCAGGCAAAGATCCTTAAGATCCTATGTACAATGTGAACTATGATTTTGGGAAGAATTTTACACATCGTACAGCAGGCAGACCGGGGTTATCTCCAGGTCACTACACAGCCCCCTCCAGAAGGGTACTGCGAACGCAACCCTTCGATCTACGTGAGGACTAACTGTGGCCAGCCACCCTTG
>LOND01006828.1:15586-26517 GCA_014220965.1 Paragonimus kellicotti
CGTTATACTAATTTTTCTCATACAAGGTTATGTGGAGGACGATGTTTCAAATATTTCAAGGTCGTGCCAGGAAATACATGCGCAACGTGCGATCGAAACCAGCAGGCGCGCACAGGTTGAATTTGAATTGTGTGACGAGGCGTGCTGCTGTGTGTTGACGCCGTTTTAGTTTCCGTTTGTGTAAGTCGTGTGCATGGCTTACTGGGCCTTTGGCTCATGCTTGTCTGTATTGTTTCCTTTTACAGGATTGTTGTTGGAACCCCTCCTTCGGAAGAACGCTGTCCCCCGGTGTCTCCACGTTGCCCCAAAATCGGTCCGTAAGTGCGACGGACAATCAGAACAGAAGCGGCGGCTTTGCATGTTACACATGCAAATGCATCTTCGAGGGATTCCGCCATTATTTGACATAATTGGCTACGGAAAAATTTTGAAGCAATTCGGCTCGGGCAAGGGAGGACGGGAACTTTCCAAAATCCGGCGAAGAATTGAGCAAACTCCAGCGCAGGACTTCTTCGATTGTTCGAAAACGTCAAAAAGTTGAAAATCTCGCGAACTGCTCGGTCAATACGGGGTTTCTAACGTCCATTCATCGCGGAAATTTTCCTCGCATAACGGATGTTTTCAAGAGTGAGAAAAAGAACACAATCTTACGTGTTAAATGGGGAAATGCGGAGTGATCACATGTAATATGATAATGTATATATAATATTTTCTTGACAAAACTTCACGCGATATAATTGTTTCTTTTCCTTTCAATAAAGTATATAATATCGGCAGGTAATTGTTATAGTATTCCGCGATTATTGGGTAATTAGCAGCTACTTCTGGAATGATTATCACGTGATAATCAAAATTCCATACGAAGTTTTGACATTAGTTTGTTTTATAAGGTCAATGTTTAAGCTAGAATCTATATTTCATAGCACAAAACGGTTAATAGTGGTTAACAAGTAGGGTTTGAGGCAGGGAAGACAGCACGAGATATGAATTGAGGTTTCAATGCACTTATGTGAGGTAAACGTGGGCAGCATTTTTTTCAGTTTTCTTTGGAGAGTTTTGTATGCTAGTCAAATAAACCGTCAATATCGGATACGAACAACTATAGGCTGATGGTTTATCGGGGTGAATAGGTTATTACGAATGGGCATACATATAATATGTGAGCTATAATCCTGTTTTTGTTCTTGTTTTAAGTACACCTCTGTATATAGGGTCAATGTTTGAGCTAGAATCTATATTTCATAGCACAAAACGGTTAATAGTGGTTAATAAGCAGGGTTTGAGGCAGGGAAGACAGCACGAGATATGAATTGAGGTTTCAATGCACTTATGTGAGGTAAACGTGGGCAGCATTTTTTCCAGTTTTCTTTGGAGAGTTTTTGTATGCTAGTCAAATAAACCGTCAATATCGGATACCAACAACTATAGCCTGATGGTTTATCAGGGTGAATAGGTTATTACGAATGGGCATACATATAATATGTGAGTCATAATCCTGTTTTTTCTGTTTGTTCTAAGTAAGTAAGTAGGAACGGGTATGTATGTTACATGTAGCTGATAGCTAAATGTTCTCCGGACCACATTCAAAAAGGACATCAGAAGATACACAAAGTTTGAAGATAGACATGTTTGACGATGTAAGATAGCTGTCCAGGCCCTTTTTAAAACGCTGAATGTTGTTACTAGCTCTGATGTGATTCGGAAGCCTATTCCAAATATAGGAATATTTTACAATGAAGAAGTTGGCGCGTATTTCTTCCGAGCTAACAGGGTGAAACTTTTGTTTCCTTAGGCCATATGGGAGCTGTGTTGAAAATGAACGGCGAACGCTGTAGTGATGGCGTCCGAGTGTATCAGTTTATACAGAAGTGTAAGATTTAACTTCAGTCTTCGTAACCAAAGTGGATCAATACCAACTGATCGACAGCGTTCACTATAGGTAAGTGAGGATGAATATCCTAGCAGGCTTTTGGTGAATGATCGTTGGAGATTTTCTAAAACAAGCCTATCAGATTTGCGTAGGTGACAGTAAATGAAGGTGCAATACTCGAGTTGAGGTCGAGCACACATTTTGTAAAGAGCCAGCTTCGCATCCGGTAGGCCGAATGTCCTTTTGATACAGCCTATTGTCCTTTTAGTTTTTGCTACCTGAAAGCGTACTTGTTCGGAGAAATTGAAGGAGTTTGAATACCATATTCCTAGATCTCGAACGGTTGTGGCGGTGTCAATATGATGACCATCTAGTGAGACAGACCCATTGGGTATTTGACAACCATAAGTGATAATGTTCGATTTGTTCGCTGAGAACGTCATGAGCCATGTTTTGCACCACGACTCCAATGATGCTAGGTCCTGTCGTATATTTTGTAGACAGAAGACGAGGTTGCCAGGCTGTCGAAATGTGTAGACGATTTTGATATCGTCAGCAAACAGAAAGGGTTTGCCATGTTTAATAACATCGCATACATCATTTATATACATGAGGAAAAGCAATGGTCCCAGAACACTCCCTTGAATCACCCCACTAGTCACTGGTTTTGGTGTTGAGCAGTGCTCTCCTATCCTGACTGTTTGGGTTCGGCCTTCAAGATATGATGAAATCCAGCTGTACAAGGGGTCTTGTATGCCAAGAGATGCTATTTTGATCAACAGCGCTTATGGGGCACACGATCAAAAGCCTTTTGCATGTCTAGGAGTATGACGATCACTGCATTTCCTGCGTCGGCGGCCATCGATATATGGTTTATGAATTCCAACTGACGTCATGCAAGATCGCTTACTAAGGAAACCGTGCTGCGAAGGGTTTAGAAGGTTTTCTGACCTTAGGAACTCGACAATGGGCACTTTTATTATCCTTTCAAACATTCTTGAACAGATTGATGTGTGGTTGATGGGACGATAGTTACTTAAACTGCTAAAGAACTGCATGGCAGATGAGGCAGTGGGTTGCAAGTTATCATACGGAGAGGTCCGGTCTAGAGGGATGTACCAATTTTCCACTCATGTTCGAGTGGATGTCGCAAAGATTTGACTCCACGACAGAAAGTGCTGGAACAGTGGTCATTATGGTAGGATGATTGAGTGGGATATGGGGAGGGGGGCCAGGTGGTGGTGGATGAAATGCCGAAGGGTGCACTAAAAAAGGACTGGGTTGGCGGACATTTGTGTTAGTTATATAGTCAGTTGGTGGTGTACTTGACGGGGTATATACGTTAGGAATTTGGTTACTAGTAGCACTCATGTTTTGGGTAGGGGGATAGGGTATTGCGGAGCTATTGGGTAATGCACAAAAAGCGTGAAGCCTATTATAGTTGTGGACTGGTTCAGAAGCGGTAGTGTGCACATTGTTCATTTTCATCTGCGAAGCGTTGGCTCTTTGAATGTGATTCTTAGAACCCGATTCGTAGCGTTTATGAAATACCGTCGATTTACCCTTATGTTGCAAACCTAGAACATTATTCTGTAGTAAGCACCGTACAGGTCTTACTGCTGGTTTGGAGCCTTGTTCAGGCGTTTTGGATCTGCGGTTGGGATTTACAGTCACTCCGGATAATGGAGGGAAATGCCTACAGTGGGAAGATGGAGTTGCATAGTCAGATTTGTCTTTGCTCTGGAAGCTTGGGATATTGCCTCCAACACTCTTGAGAACTTTCGACGACTCAGGTCCGCGATTGTTTCCAGTCAGCACCTCGATTGACTATGGGAGTCATTGATGATTAGGAGGGTATTTTGAGCGCTAGCTGTGAGTTTCACGGGAGAAACTTGATCACACCTGGCGTCAACAGAGCTGGACGTGGTTTGCTTTTCAGTATCCTTCTGGCGAACAACGTAACGGTGTTGCCAGTTGCAACTTGCCGATCTGGAGAGCTCCTCGAACAATCAGGATTTACAGTCAAGTCAGTAAAACTACTGACTGTGCTGCTTTGCCTCCGCTTTAATCGAGAAATCTTGGTGCGTTATGCTTCTTTTTGGAGTGGTGTTTTCTCAACAAAAGCTTTTATGGACTTAAGATGTATGGTACGCATAGTTCAGTCTTGTCTTGTGGCCAATTCATTTGCTACGAATTCACTTGTGAACTGCAGTAACAGTGGACAGCATTTTTGCTGTACTTTCTTGCGAAGTCTTAAGCAGTGGCACTCCTGGTCTTCCATCCTACCAGCTTTGAGTAAGACTCTTTTCACGGTCAACAAAGGTATTCTGTCAGGTATGTTAAACACAACCACTTTACTTGCACAGCGTAACCGTTTGTGCAGTTCCGTAGCTATTGTGTCAATAGAAGCTTTAGCAGCTACGAGATCTTCATGACTAGAAGCAATCTCAGGACTGGGTGTTATTTGAGGCATTTCGGATGTTAACTATCGTATCCAGCTGGTGCAAAATTTCGGTGAGCTCTTCATACTAACTGTGTAGTTTTGCCATTGCAGCCTCTAAGTCAGTTATTTTTCTAACCTGATCCGAAAATACATCGGTAATAGGAACTGAACATAACTTGGTGCTTGTTCCTTCCTTGTTAAGGACTAATGTTTGCCGTTGTGAATGTCCGGTGAATCAAGACGGAAGACGTTAAAGTTCTGGGGAACAGTCGACCTAGAATGGTTTTTGCGCTGAGAGGATTCTTTATTCAGTTTGGTCAGCCAGCATGGCGTGAACCCTCAATCGCAGCGGGCTTGATTAACTCTTGAAACCTTTGATAAAAACTCGGGGTCAGTTTATTCAGTGCCATACGATAGGTAACTGGGAGCCGCCGCTTTCAACGTTACGTTTCTATCCTCCGAAGATGGAAAGAAGTGTGAAGCGTGCGCACGACAGGCAAAGAAGAAGTACCCATCGTGTCAGCACATCTGTTTGACTAATGATGATCTAGCGACCGAGCTCGCGACAGTTGTTGCAACAACTTTACGGGCTTAGTACATTGACTGTTATCTACTCCTGCTTCCGTTCTGTCACCATGCCACGGTAATAGTAATAATGATGTACATTTTTAAGCGTATATATAATAAACACGTTTGGAAGAGCGCGATCATTGCAGATAATTACGGCCGATACAAAACTGAATAATTACGTAACACAAATGTGGGAGTGATCAGCAAGGAGGCGTAATCGAAAAGCCAGGGATGACGGTTTAAAAACTTTGACGTGAACAACAGGGAAGAAAATAGTCCGCTTGTACTACAGATTCAGCCCAAAAGATGTCATGTTGTATTAATTTGCTTTTTACAAAGGTATATATGGGTGGTTTTCTGGAATAGCTCAAGGTTACAGCAGAAGATACGTTCAACTGCAGCTTCAAAAAATATCACCATAACGTGATGCAGATGGCGTCGGAAAATGTATAAATAAATCGCGCTGAACGAAGGATGAGGGGAAATTCCCAACTCTGGTGAAAAGTTGAGCAGGCTCCAGCGCAGGACTTCGGCAGTTATCCTAAAAAGTCCGGAAGTTGAAAATCTCGCAAACCGATTGATCGATACGAAATTTTGATTGTCCTCTGATTGCAAAAAGTTTATTTGCATAACGGATGTTTGAGGGAGTGAAAAAAACGCAGTCTCACGTATTAAACGGGAATATATGAAATGGTCACATGTACTGTGACGAATAGTCTGTATGTAATTTTTCTACGCGGACTATGCCATATATAGATGTTTTTGTTTGTTAACAAAGTATATGCATTGGCAAGCAGTCATAATATTTCGCGATTAGTGAGCAATTAGCAGCTGCCTTTAGAATGATTATCAGGTGACAATCGAAACTTCGTAAGAAGCTTTGGTGCCTGTTTGCCTTGTAAAGCCGACGGCATTTGGGTAACAAGTATTATTTGAGGCACAGCAAGCAGTAAAAGAGGTGAATCGATGTCTTGATGCGATTTTGTAATGTATAAAGGAAGGGTATTTTTGTGTTTTCCACAAAGTTTTGTGTGATCAGTTTTTGTATGATAATAATCGGATAATACCGGCCATTAGCAACAATATCGAATACGCCCAACAGGCTCAACGGATTATTACCTATAGTCACATGTGAATGTGGATGAGTATAAATGTGGTTTGTAGATATGTTTTTTCTATGTACGTGCTCTAACTATAATTCCATAAAAGGTCATTCTGGCAAATTTACTAATAGGCTGCAATTGTACATTCTTCAACAATTTGGGTAATGCGCGTACAGTGTCCCGAATGAGTAGAATGACGTTGATTTTCCGACGGTTTCATGAGTATACAATGAATCAAATCCTAGGTGGGGCAGTAGGCAGTTGACAGGCATGAAACAAACTGTTTCAAGCTAGCTGTTTCCGGGAGGAGTTTGATAGCGTGGACGGGTGTGTGTTAAACGAAGCTGCTAACTAAATGTTCTCCGGACCACATTCGATAAGTTATCAGAAGATACACACATTTTGAAGATAGACATTGTTTTCGATGGCGTAAGATAGCTGTCCAGCCCTTTTTAAAACGCTGAATGTTGTTACTGGCTCTGATTTGATTCGGAAGTCCTATTCCAAATATAGGAATATTTTACAAGAAAGAAGTTGACGCGTATTTTTTTCCGAGCTAACAGGGTTGGCGAAAGTGGAACCTTTGTTTCTCGTAGCGTTTGGAGAGCAGTGTTGAAACTGAATGACGAAAGCTGTAGTGATGCCGTCCGAGTGTTTCCTTTTGGAGGGTTAATGTTGGCCGTTGAGATTACCGCTTTAGCAGCAGATTTTGGCTCCTTAGCAATGGCAGGAATGGAGTAGGTGTTGGACGTGGTGTCTGGAGGATTTTACGCCTCTCTTTGTTGTCATCATGCTTTTTTGCATGAGGCTGATCGCGTGGCGACCGACAATTTTTGAAGCCTAGCTGACTTAGTAGGCATTATGGTAGAATTTTTTTAACTTAACGAATTATGATCAAAACGTTTCAGAGTAATTAACGTAACAGAATTGATCAAATAGTATGCTAAGTTTGAACGGTTAAATGATATAAACGTAATATACACTTGCACGCAATAATAACTGGCCTTTTTCAAAACACGCGCCCGTTTTTACAACCAAGAAGATTTTCAGTGTAAGAATCAGGAGGTTCAGCGAGAAGGGAATAAATGAAGACGGGACATATGGCGGATGAATTTCTATAAAACCTAACCCTAAAAACCAACTGAGGCAGCTAATTTAACACCCGCCAAACCTTCTCTGCCAGCGCGTTTCACGAACAGGTGCCAACGTCAAGACTGTTCCTCCCGCATTGCAGGGGATTGCGCCGTGTCAGTAGTTTTTAATGAAGACCCTGGGGGCTCACAACCGAAAGTTGAAGAGATTATCTGCTGATGTAATCGGGCGCACTTAATATTTGGATAGTCATTATAGGACCGCCCCCCATTCATTTACACTTTAATGAAAACAGCTTTAATGTCGTCATTCTCTCCTCATATGAAAAGGTTTTTAGACTCTCCATTTTCTTAGTAATCTATCACTGAACAACATCAAGTAAGGCCAATCACTTTGTAAGTATTGGGTGCCAGCCTGGATATCGACTTTCCGGAACGGCCTATCTAACATGCTGAGGGGACGAGCAAAACACGTAACTGAAAATTTTCCTAGTGCACTGTTTGAAGTAGTAAATTGGCTGTTGGCCATTTTGGCCAAGACCTGCAGTCAGCGGGTTAATGGATGGTAGGGCTCAGTAGGTTTGATGTGGTCGATAGGTTCAGTGTAATCAACAGGAGACTGCGGATCCGGAATTTCCTGACTTGCGGATGACATGCTTTTCTGTCTTGCGCAGGAAGGCATAAAACATACTCATTACCTATTACGCTTTGGGGATGGTGGTTTCTGGGAATCACTACTGAATCGATCAAACCGGGGGGTTGTGGGATGTCAGTGGTTTTACTCGTTGAAATGATTTTCACTGCTACGTATATGCATTTACATATGCGCGCATCCTTTAGCCCGTTAACCCGCCTTCCTGTGTTTTTTTGCATGTTTTCAGCCAATTAGAAGTTCGTTCGGATCGATCCATTTTATGAGGATATTTCGAATTACCATTCATTTACCTCTGTGGGAGCAAACAAAGTGCACCACACATGTTACTTTACTCAGACTCATGCTATCCTAACTTAATGAGTACACTAACAGGTTCGTAATTCAAACGATGTTGCTCTGGACCACATCTTTCCCATGCTGAACGTTTTCTCTTTTGAGTTCGTTACCCGACGCTAATACAACAGGTTTGTGTTAGAAAATCTCCAACGATCATTTACCAAAAGCTTGTTAGGATATTCATCCTCACTTACCTATAGTGAACGCTGTCGATCACTTGGTATTGATCCACTTTGGTTACGAAACCAGAGTTAAACCTCACAATTCTTCAAAAACGGGTACACTAGGACGTCATCACTACAGCTTTCGTCATTCAGTTTCAACACTGCTCTCCAAACGCTACGAGAAACAAAGGTTCCACTTCGCCAACCCTGCTAACTCAGAAAAAAATGCCCGTCACCTTCATTCTTGTAAAATATTTCTATATTTGGAATAGACTTCCGAATAGAATCAAAGCCAGTAACAGGAATTCTAGCATTTTTCAAAGGCTGGCCAGTACTTACGCCCATCGAAAACATTTTATCTTCAAATGTGTGTATCTTCTGATAACTTATCGAATGTGGTCCGGAGAACATTTAGTTATCAGCTACATGTAACCTACATACATTCCGCCGCTTACATAATTAGAACAAATAAAAAACAGAAATATAGCTCTCATATTATATGTACGCTCATTTGTACGAAACCACTCATCTCGGTAAGTCATCAGGCTGTAGTTATTCGTATCCGATATTGGCCGTCTAACTGACCAGCACTCAAAAACTCTCCAAGGAAAACTGTGAAAAACATACTGCTCACGTTGACCTCACATAAGTGCATTGAAACCTCAATTCATATCTCGTGCTGTCTTCCCTGCAGCAAACCCTACTCGTCAACCACTAGTTAACCGTTTTGTGCTGTAAAAATATAGATTCTAGCTTAAGCATTGACCCTATATACAGAGGTGTACTAAGAATAGAACTATAAACCCAAGAAAAACAGGATTGTAGCTAACATATCATACGTTTGCCTATTTTGTGCTAACCTACTCACCTTGAAAGTCAACAAGTTATAGTTATCGATATCGAAAAGTGGCGGTCTAATTGACTAGCATACACAAAAACTCTCCAAAGAAAAACTGTGAAAAACATACCGCCCAAGTTTACCTTACGTAAGTGCATTAAAACCTCAACTCACATCTCGTGCTTCCTACCCTTCCTCGAACCCTACTCGTCAACAATCAGTAACCGTTGTGTGCTTCGGAATATAGATTCTTCGTATTAAAATTAAACGCATATAAAAAATGTCCCAAATTTTCGTACCGCAGGTTTGATTACCCTTGATGCATCATACTCCTATGAAAGTAGCATGCCCGTTCCAAAATCATCGCGGAAACGCAATATACAGTTGCCTCTAGCCAATATCATATAAACTATTTGAAACGAAACAGAAAGACGAATGTTGCTTAAAATTTTGTCAAGGAAAAGTTACGTACAGACTTTCTGTTATGTTACATGTGATCATCCTACATTTTCTCATTCAACACGTGATTTTGCGTTCTTTTTCTCACCGTTGAAAAAATCCGTTACGCCAGGAGATGCTGCGTCATGAATGGACGTTAGAAACCCCAAATTGACCGAGCAGTTCGCGAGCTTATAACTTTCTGCATATTACGGCAACGAGAATCTGCACACGCCTCCCCGCGGATTTCGAGAATTTCCCGAGACCCGTAGAAAGGCATTATTTCAACATTTTCAATACCATTAATTACGTCGAGTAACGGTGGAATTCCTAGAAAAGCTCGCTAACATGAAAGCAGTTGGTTCAACTTTGACGTGGGAAGGATACAAACATTTTGCTATTAGTCGTGGATTTAAGGCGACATCTTTGCAACGAAAGGACCTGGGCTTAATTAGATTTTTCCGGCAGTTCTAAATCCACTTGAAACTCCGCCAACCTCAAACCCTCCTGATGTCTTATGTGTCTTCGCTACCTCTGATTTCAATTCAAAATATCGTCGGAAAAGGATATCTGTTTCTAAACTGCAATAAACATCTGCTGTTATCCAGTTCCGGCTTCACTGATCACACGGCGTGGCTGCAGTCGCAATTCCAAGCCCTGCTAGTTCTACACCAACACAACTCTGTTTCAAAGCGTCCGCGGCTCAACTTGCACTGCTTCATTTCACCGACAGTAGTAGAGCCCACTGTAGTTTACTCTTGATATTCTTTGGGGCGCCTCTTCACGGCGCTCTGTCTCTATTACAGCTCGGTGTCCAGTAACTAGTTAAGGCTTGTTGTTTTCGCTTGCTTGCTGACAATAACCGTAAGCGTTACAGTTTATCTGGTAAACGGCCCCCCGAAACCGCAAGCCTCAGCTAGCTACCAAGGTGGAGTCAGTCTGTGCGTTAAGTGTACCAAATCTGTGAACTCTAACAGCAGGCACTAAGTTGTCACGTTTGCCAACGCCGGACTAGCGGGGTATGCGAACTCCAAACCACCGTTGCACCTCACAGAACGTTAACACACGACGTTGCCGATTGTCTCGTCTTTCTTTGTAATAAATGCAGAACAGGATTTCGGGCACTCCTTTCCAAAAAAAAATTGTTCCACTAGTGACGCCAATCACGATTCCAGCTGTCCCATCACAAATTGTGACGCCAACTTACAAACCGAACACCTGACGAATAACGTCTATTGCCAGACAGGTAGTCTGCTAAACTCCGTCGCAGCTATTCCTAGACCTTTGCTTTTGCTTGAGAGCTTGAGGGCTTCAATCACAACCGTTGATGACAAGCAACCAGCTACAGAGACTGAGGTGATTACCTCTTTGAATGTTCATTACCCCAGTAGCACTGTTAACGTTTCTGCTGTTAATTGGAACG
>LOND01006829.1:0-15409 GCA_014220965.1 Paragonimus kellicotti
CAATTATTATGAATTCTATTATTCCGAGTCAGCTGGAGTAATCGTTGACGGCAATTGGAATCCGCAAAATCGTAAACTGAGGACATGATTGACCGGACGTTTAAATTTTGCGGCGCCGTGATATCATTTTTGTTTAACTCATGATCAGTCTGACACAAACCAAAGGGTTTCCCGGATACTGTCCCACAGAATAGCTCAGAGTTGCACAAACGGTTGGGGCTGATAGCGGAAAGGGTAGCATCACACCGAGAACCCTACACTTTTGGCAGGATTACATCAACAGGTTTTCTAGCTAAATGAACTAAGTTAGTCGGAATATATTGCCGCGATGAACCGGTGGGGTAGCACAGACAAAGTAAATATCTATTTTTGAAAACACAGTCACTCCTCAGGTCTATAAAGTGGGTGCTCGCCTCTCTGTCGCGATCAGAGCGATGTAAGTCCCGTACTGTGTTGGATGATATTGAATTACGTGAAAATGTTGTCGAGACAGGCAAAAGTGATGTCGAGACATCATAAAGTGGAGAAGCCTTAACTAACGATTAATTTTTGCGGATGAGAAAGTCTGCTCAGTATAGCAGATCATCAGCTGACATCGTCGTTCAACCACTGTGGCTTTAGTCGGTCACACAGACTCTCAATTTGAGCTAGTGGCAGTGCTCTGTTGAAAGCGGCCAATCAGGTTACGCACGATCATCGGTCAGGTCTTTTCGATTGGCTCCACGTGGGTACGGGTGAGGATGTGCACGAGTGCATATGCGCGGTTGAAGCCCACCTACAATGACGTGACAAAGTCAACATAGGTTGGAGACGGTACGTGTTTCACCGCCTCAAAATGGTGACCCGATATGTACCACGGAACTTTTTCTGGATAGCCTGTTTATTCATCTGTTTCCGCAGGTCATTAGTAGATTTGATAAGTGCGGAAAAGGAGGATAAAGAATTTACAGGGACAAAAACGTCCTTGTGTTTTCGTGCAGTCTTCATCTCTTGTGTACTAACATTCAACTTGTTTTGTGTGTGCGGGTTGTACCGCCTTGAAGTTTGTTGGTTGCGTGTAGATAAATTCCCAATGGAATTTACGTTCTTTTAATCTTCTCCATTTTATCTTGAAGCGGCCAAATAGTCATTATTATGAACTACCGACGTATTCAAGGATTATTTGAAAGAAAGAAACTATCATGCACAGTTGACGAATAATGATTACAACAGCGCAGTTTGAAAATCGGTTTCATTGAAGCATCAGCCCTAGACAGTTCACTCGTCTTCATCAGTCATGAGATTAGGAGGGGAACAAAATAATCCCCATTGCATTTAACAACATGCGGTGAATATGCGTGAAGGCTCGAAATAATCAACACCCTTGGTTGTCGTCCAAGTTCAGCCAAATCGGCATGATTAGCGGATTATGCACTTGTGAAATGCTTCAATCGACACAACACTACACACAAGTGAATCACTGCCGTCCTCAGCGAGAAATGCTTGTGAGCTACGTCACAGCTACTGGACTGTTTTTCTCTTTCGCACATAGAAACCTGGATGTTGGTGGAGCAAAAGGAATCTCAGGTCGTCCATCCGGATGCCTATCAACACGTACACATGTTTTAACATTGCTGAGGCGTGTGTTGGATCGTTCAGAAGGTGTGAGTCATTTTAGCTGATACATGAATTTGACTGACAATGTGAAGTTTGACATGAAAATCTGAGGACTAATTTTGTGCCTTACGCTCCTTATCCACGGTTTCTGTTTTGCCCACGAATTAGGGAAATGTTTTTGTTCCCACGTCTCTACGTGTTTTCCACACTTGAGTGAGTGAAAGAAATACCTGCAGTGAATGTGCTTCCGTATGCATGATCGTCAATGCCGATTTCCTGACACGTGCAAAGCTCTGACACGAGAGGAGATGCAAACAATTTGTTTCCACTCCAACCCCCTTCTACGGGATGTAAACATCGATCTGGATTGGGCTTGAACGACATAAATCTTGCTAAGTCGAATGCATGCACACACAATTATCAATTCGTAGTTTTAGAACACCTCGTAAACAGTCAGTAGTAGGTTGGTTTACTGGTCTCTGGTTTGTTGGTTCATTTCTACTTTTATCAATCACTAGATGTCTCGCTTATATCCGGAATTAGCTGTTTGCTACTCAGTGAATAAATTTAGGATAACCAAAAACACTGAAATTCAGGTTGACTGTCAAACAATTGCTCTTACTTATGATTCAACGTGAGACAGTCATTTGACGGAGTAATTTAAAAAGGATTTTTCGCCTCATGAAATTGATTAACAGACTTGAAGTAGTAGACTGTAATCCCCGTAATCCGTTGGCTAATTGATTGGAAATTTACCATCTTAATTTCTGTGCTTAGTTTGCCGGGTTTGGAACACATGCACGTTTAAACCCGAAAGTTAGTCTAAGGGAACTTACCAGGTTAATCATTAGTATTTTTTGCTCAGTCATTTTCTGGTGACATGTATGTGAATTCTCTAAAACGCGGCAAATGTTTCGTCGTACGCGGTTATTAATCCCCAACCATTTTTTATGATACAGTGCGGTATGCGAACAGAATGGTCGTATATCAACTACCATGTAAGGTAAGGGTCGGTTGGAAGGGGAGGTGGCCTGCAAAATGATGAACGATCATGTGTTTCTGATTTTAGTCAAACAGTGATCAGATCATCAGTAAAGTGGTGACCATTCAGTGCATGGAATAATAAACAACGCCACACACAACATCATGCGTCCATAGTGTCACCAGCACTTTGTAACAAGGTAGGGAGGCAAAATGGTGCTTCACGAAACTTATAACGCTCATCCTCATGGCTTAATCTTGTAATCAACGACTAAATGTCTGAGGTTACTTGATTATAGCGAGCCTTCTTTGGTAGGTATTTTGTCACAAATTCGACGTTTTTAAGCCCCTGGTTCTTGCTTCTACCCAGGTATCTTCTAATTTAGCTAGCTATTCAGTAGACCTATGGGGAACGAGGGAACATATAGAGTGCTTTCACTTCTTTAGTATGTTGATTTACGGGTGCGGCTACAGACAACACAATGTGTTGGTCCATCATCATCATCATCATCATCATCATCATCATCATCATCATCATCATCATCATCATCATCATCATCATCATCATCATCATCATCATCATCATCATCATCATCATCATCATCATCATCATCATCATCATCATCATCATCATCATCATCATCATCATCATCATCATCATCATCATCATCATCATCATCATCATCATCATCATCATCATCATCATCATCATCATCATCATCATCATCATCATCATCATCATCATCATCATCATCATCATCATCATCATCATCATCATCATCATCATCATCATCATCATCATCATCATCATCATCATCATCATCATCATCATCATCATCATCATCATCATCATCATCATCATCATCATCACATATAACAATACATCAGTGGTTCACACAGTTCCTTATTACCGTGAAACCCTGATAAGAACAGGAATTCACAAAGAGGTAGAAAAATCACGGAAAATAATGCTATTTAATTAAGAAAGCCATCGCTTATAATCTCAGGCGTTGAAATCAAAGCGCCTGCAACTTACGGACCAGAAATCTAGCTGTAAATGATAACAAGATGCAAACATCAACCAGCTTCTCTATGGAGTTCACTGCCTCACGTCAATAAATATATTTAATCCGTAGATAATTAGGCCAATCAGCTGCCACTCAACATGATTAGCCATAATCTCCCTAGCCACCTACTTTGAATCGCAGGATCAAAACCTGGGAGAAGAACCTGACCTACATTTATTAACCAGCCGGTGGTTGTCTTCATTTTGTTATACGAAGTTATCACTTGCCCACATCTCACCTTACGCCAATGGTGTCGATACATAGAAATTCTCTTGGTGCTGCAGATGACCAGTTGACACACTTGTTACAATGCCTGCCAATCTAAATCTGTGTGTACTTAAAATGAGTGAGAGAACTCGTTTAACACCCGCCGCCAATCAATCGCTTCTCAATTGTTTAATCGTTGACGTCATCCGGCGCGTGCGATCGAATGCGAAAATGATGGTCAAGCGTCGGACGAAGGCTTACATCTTTTACTGTGACTGACTAGTACAACACACGAATACCCGCAATCAATAATCACTCGTGCTCAACATGGCAATCTGATCATTTGCGATAACGGCCCCAGTCATTCAGGTGTGAAAACTGTGCAAAAGGCTAAGTGACTTGCGTCGCACAGAAAGAAAACCCATAACCGAAGATGGAGCCTTTGTTCATTCGATATAATCATTGTCTAAAGCGATTATAAATGCACTACTTATAAGTAGTGTGGCATATCTGATAATTTAGATGGGACCCAATTACGAAAAATCTAGGCTTTGCCTAAATTCGAACCACCGACAGAAATAACAACATGTCTCAAGCGCAGCGATCGCTCTACCATTTGAGCTACGAAGCCACGACGGGAATTCAGTAGTTTTCACATTTGGACCCAGGTATACGCCCACTGTTGAGAAGTTCCAGTCCGTTGGATCATTTGGTGGATTCCATACGAAACAGCGAATTGGGCGGATAACTGAGTCAGAATATGAAAACTTCCAAGCCCCCGCTGTGGCTTCGTGGCCCAAATGGTAGAGCAGTTGCCGCGTTTAAGCATCCTTTTTCTGTCGCTGGTTCGAATTCAGGCTAAACCGGAAATTTTCACAATTGAGTCTCATCTGGTGAGAAATGGTTGAAAACCGTGGACATGGACTTAAAACTGTAAAAAGATAAAAGTAACCTTTGACGGGAAAATCTGTATTTAACCAGAGCTTGATTTCGTACTTTCTGTTCAATAGAAAAATCTAGTCATTTAACCTGTAACATGAAGCAACGCATTAGAATTTACCGTCTGATTCTTCAATCTTCCAAACTGATCGTGTATAAAACGAACGTTTCAGTTTGTGTGTAAGCACCTTTAAGGATATAGGACAATCGGTCTTCAATTTGTATAACCGGCACCTGTCGGTGATCAGACGTCAGTAGATGGCACACGTTTCTTCGGTGGATGGAGCTTTCGTTGTCATAACCACAAACTTGAGTCTTTCTACTTGAAAAATTACACACAGGGGAGTGTTAGATGAGCTCCTTTCTTCAAAAGTGTGTCGGATTCATTATACAATTTATGATGAAACGAACAAGTCAAATTAAAGAACTTATGTTACTGAACACTACAAAAAACTGAAAAAATCCTTCAACAATCACAGAGTTAGCTGACTAGCAGAACAGATAACGGTCTGTTGTGCCTCGTTTACTACTGTAAAGTTGCTTCAGGCAGTTTAAGAATGTCGCGTAATCCAAAACTCCAATAGCGCATACTCGACTGTCAAGTGAAAAACTTCAGTGAAAGCGGCCGAGATAATTGGAATTCATGCAATAAAAGTACTCTCTCACTATGACTGTGAATTGACCAGATATTCAAGCTGTCCAGCAGAACAAAAAGGTTCAAAAGTTGGCAACCAAAATGTTTCCCAGAATACGGCCAACGGACGCAATAAAGCAGTTAGGTTCAAAGGAAGCTAAGAGAGTGCCAAACAATACTAAGCAAACAAGTTTTGCCAAGTACGCAAGGATGGATTTTAAAAACCAAGTTACGGTCTCCGCGTTCAGTCACGGTACAAAATTCAATATGAACTTTCCCAGCGAACGGCAAGGTAAAAGGGTTTGTGGAACCGACTTTCTGCAAACAAGTTATATATTCCGCAGAAAATTTGAAATTCAACGTGCGAAAACAGGTAGAACGTCAAACATTCCGAACAAACTCAAGCAAATCCAATAACGATCTGCCACTTTTTCTGATTTGTGAAAAAACCGGAGATCTAACAAAGGAGATAATTTGATTTATAACTGAACATCAAGAACTAGTGTTTTTTTTATAACAAATCACCGTCGAAACCCACCGGCATTTTGGCCAGTCCACATTTACACACTTTACTCTCTAGGATTCTGTTGTGTTTACTGACAAAATCAATTAGTTCTAGAAGGTTGTATAGTTTCCTTTCAGAGAAGAATACTTTTTTGCCTAATTGTTGATATAACTATTAAGGCAAAACCGTCTGCAGCGATTATACATACGTTTATTCTATTCTCCATGTAAACCTCCAGTTAAACTAAGTTAATTCTATTTAGCAATATTTAAATGCAAGCACACTTTATTCTTAAAGTCAACACCCTATGTCTATCAAAGCCTCTGAAGACTTCCTGTAACCGCTTGAGCAGTGATTCTAAAACGTCATTTACAAAACTTATCATTTCCTTTAGGGGTAACATACAGTATTTTGTAACTAACTAACCTTATTCCTGATCGATAGCTGATTTGTCGTTTTCGTCGAAGACTCTGTTCAACTAGAACGGAGAGAAACAGGGCTTGGTAACAAGATTTTTACAACTTGATCAGCTATTGTAAAAACAGTGCAGGGGCGATTATAACCATTGCTTATGTAACTAGTCATTGAAACCAAAATGACAGACACCAATCCAAACGAATCTGCCTAATGTGAGTTGGATTCTTTTCTATGATGATACGTGATATACTAATCGACTCAGATGTGTGAGAACGGGGTAATTAATTTTTTTTTACAAATGAAGCTGCCATGCTGACTCAGCCGGAGTTACCACAATTCGACCACGGGATCACACACAATTCGTTATTATCCCCGAAATCTTGTGTATTTGTTGCAACGTTCTCCAAACACCTGCTTGGCTATTTTGGTGTTCAGAACCTGAGAACATGATCACATTTTTAATATTCTCACATCTCAGCACGAACATATATCCGCTGTTATTAAGAGAGGGCTAGAATGTATTTTCTTCAATAATCTACCAGTGAAATGCCATACAATTTTCTGTAGAGTTTTGTTTATCAATCTTATTGTACTAGTCGGAATGGGAAACTTCAGATAGTCCCAAGAACCTAACTATAAGTGGTAATGAGAGAAAAACCTGACGTTGGCTGCTGGAGTAAGTAGTTCTTCTTCATGGGACAGGAACATGGATTCCTAGATGTTAAATAAATCGAAGTCTGCCATTGACTAACATTATTGCTACGTGCGACATAAGTCGTAATCTGATTGGTCCAATACGAAACAAAGCGCTTGGTGAATAACATAGCACGGAAATTGTTCGTCCAATCCTGGTGTTGTATCCTCAAGTGACATTGGAGTTGGTTTCGCTGCTGGATTGCCTATGTGTTGTCAGGTTTTGGAATAAAGTATTAGATCGAATAGGTTTTTTTCCACAGAGGTACTTTAAATGCTTCTAGTTATTACATTTCAGCAGGAAAGTTAACCGCACTGCATTTTTCCTCACACACACGGAAGATCCCAGCAGTAGTGAAAGTGTAATGTTTTATGGTGTATAATACCTGTGATTTGTTAGTAGTTACTTAGTCTTAAGGAATATCATAAGTATTTTTGTCTTAACTTTTTGTCTTTTTTCAATCGTCTATTAACCCTTGGTGATTGTGAAATATTAATCACTTAAATGTATCTGTTTTTAGATGGCCATGATGGAGTTTAATATTTTCAGAATGTAACACTTAACTTTGAGAATTGTATAATTATTATAGTCCTCTTCACCAGTTGTTGAAGTCACGGAGAAAACACAAAACTGCGATCTCTCTCAAACAACAAAGGACATTAGCTATATCTCTATATAGAGGTTATTGGACTGGAAGAGTATAGTAAGAGTATGTATAGTGTTTTTCTCTCTTCTCTCTACGTTATATCTTTGTTCGAGGTGAGAGAGGGTCATTGCTGCGGCAACTGGATATCGGTAGTCGTTCTACGTTTCTGTGCATGTGCTGAATATTTTTAAGACGCGAGTGGTGCCCGTTGCATGCCTTAGGCGCTCGGTCGGATCGGCGAGAGCACGTCACGAGATACGTTGCTGAGAGCGTTGTGATATATCTTCTATAAGGTCGCGTCATTACTTAGGATAGGAGATGCAGTTTATTATCTCTCATCAATTATATAAGAAAATCTTGTATCAGCTGGTCTATTACGAGAGGAGAGTGTAGTATCTGGTATTTAATCAATAAACCATTTACCTTCAACTTCTGTGCTGAGGCGATTTTGTGCGCGGCCTGTATATATACAGAGAGCAGCCACTCGCGCGTGGAACATAGTTTACTTCTGTGTAGTGGGATATGTACACTAGGTTCACGAGGAGAGAGCGCGCGGGAGGGAGGGAAGAGTATCTGTATCTGATATATTATCGCGACTCGTAACCCTGACACAATAGGCAATCCAGCAGCGGACCAATCCAATGTCACTTGAGGATACAACACCAGGATTGGACGAACAATTTCCGTGCTATGTTATTCACCAAGCGCTTTGTTTCGTATTGGACCAATCAGATTACGACTTATTGTCGCACGTAGCAATAATGTTAGTCAATGGCAGACTTCGATTTATTTAACATCTAGGAATCCATGTTCCTGTCCCATGAAGAAGAACTACTTACTGCCAGCAGCCGAGGTTTTCTCATTACCACTTATAGTTAGGTTCTTGGGACTATCTGAAGTTCCCAATTCCGACTAGTAAATATGATTTTGATAAACAAAACTCTACAGAAAATTGTATGGCATTTCACTGGTAGATTATTGAAGAAAATACATTCTAGCCCTCTCCTTAATACAACGGATATATGTACTGCTCAGAAATGTGAGAATGTTAAAATGGTGATCATGTATCTCAGGTTTCTGAACACAAAATAGCCAAGAGATGTTTTGAGAACGTGCCAACAAATACACAAAGAAATTTCGGGGAAATAAACGAATTGTGTGTGATCCGTGGTCGAATGTGTACTTCCGGCCTTCTGAGTCAGCATGGCAGCTTCATTTGTAAAAAAAATTAATTACCCCGTTCTCACACATCTGAGTCGATTAGTATATCACGTATTCATCATAGAAAAGAATCCAACTCAGATTAGGCAGATTCGTTTGGATTGGTGTCTGTCATTTTGGTTTCAATGACCAGTTACATAAGCAATGGTTATAATCGCCCCTGCACTGTTTTTACAATAGCTGATCAAGTTGTAAAAATCTTGTTACCAAGCCCTGTTTTCTCTCCGTTCTAGTTGAACAGAGTCTTCGACGAAAACGACAAATTCTTTAATATCGTATCAGGAATTAAGGTAGTTAGTTTACAAATACTGTATGTTATCCCCTAAAGGAAATGATAAGTTTTGTAAATGACGTTTTAGAATCACTGCTCAAGCGGTTACAGGAAGTCTTCAGAGGCTTTGATAGACATAGGGTGTTGACTTTAAGAATAAAGTGTGCTTGCATTTTAAATATTGCTAAGTAGAAGTAACTTAGTTTAACTGGAGGTTTACATGGAGAATAGAATAAACGTATTGTATAAAGTGCAATAGACGGTTTTGCCTTAATAGTTATATCAACAATTAGGCAAAAAAGTATTCTTCTTCTGAAAGGAAACTATACAACCTTCTAGAACTAATTGATTTTGTCAGTAAACACAACAGAATCCTAGAGAGTAAAGTGTGTAAATGTGGACTGGCCAAAATGCCGGTGGTTTTTCTGAACGTGTGAATTTGTTATATTAAAAAACACTAGTTTTGATGTCAGTTATAAATCAAATTATCTCCTTTGTTAGAATCTCCGGTTTTTTCACAAATCAGAAAAAGTGGCAGATCGTTATTGGATTTGCTTGAGTTTGTTCGGAATGTTTGACGTTCTACCTGTTTTCGCACGTTATAATAATTTTCAAATTTTCTGCGGAATATGTACTTGTTTGCAAGAAAGTCGGTTCCACAAAACCCTTTTACCTTTCTTGCCGTTTCGCTTTGAGAAGTTCTGTTATTGAATTTTGTCACCGTGAGCTGAACGCGGAGACCGCTAGACTTGGTTTTTACAATGCCCATTCCTTGCGTACTTGGCAAAACTTTGTTTGCTTAGTATTGTTTGGCACTCTCTTAGCTTCCTTTGAACCTAACTGCTTTATTGCGTCCGTTGGCCGTATTCTGGGAAACATTTTGGTTGCCAACTTTTGAACCTTTTTTTCTGCTGGACAGCATGAATATCTGGTCAATTCACAGTCATAGTGAGAGAGTTTTTTTATTGCATGAATTCCAATTATCTCGGCCGCTTTCACTGAAGTTTTTCACTTGACAGTCGAGTATGCGCTATTGGAGTTTTGGATTACGCGACATTCTTAAACTGCCTGAAGCAACTTTACAGCAGTTAGTAAACGAGGCACAACAGACCGTTATCTGTTCGCGCTAGTCAACTAACTCTGTGATTTGTTGAAAGCGATTTTTTTTCAGTTTTTTGTAGTGATCATAACATAAGTTCTTAATTTTGACTTGTTCGTTTTCAATTATAAATTGTATAATGAAAGTGCCGGACCACAGGCTTTTGAAGAACGGGAGCTCATCTAAACACTTCCCCTGTGGTTAATTTTTTCAAAGTAGAAAGACTCCAAGTTTGTGGTTATGACAACGAAAGCTCCATCCACCGAAGGAAACGTGTGCCATCTACTGACGTCTGATCACCGACAGGTGCCGGTTATACAAATTGAAGACCGATTGTCCTATATCCTTAAAGGTGCTTACACACAACTGAAACGTTCGTTTTATACACGATCAGTTTGGAAGATTGAAGAATCAGACGGTAAATTCTAATGCGTTGCTTCATGTTACGGGTTAAATGACTAGATTTTTCCCTATTGCAACAGAAAGATACAGAATCAAGCTCTGGTTAAATGCAGATTTTCCCGTCAAAGGTTACTTTTATCTTGTTAGCAGTTTTAAGTCCATGTCCACGGTTTTCAACCATTTCTCACCAGATGAGACTCAATTGTGAAAATTTCCGGTTTAGCCTGAATTCGAACCAGCGACAGAAAAAGGATGCTTAAACGCGGCAACTGCTCTACCATTTGGGCCACGAAGCCACAGCGGGGGCTTGGAAGTTTTCATATTCGGACTCAGTTATCCGCCCAATTCACTGTTTCGTATGGAATCCACCAAATGATCCAGCGGACTGACTGCCTCAACAGTGGGCGTATACCTGGGTCCAAATGTGAAAACTACTGAATTCCCGTCGTGGCTTCGTAGCTCAGCTGGTAGAG
This sequence comes from Paragonimus kellicotti, assembly GCA_014220965.1. Lineage (NCBI taxonomy): Eukaryota > Metazoa > Platyhelminthes > Trematoda > Plagiorchiida > Troglotrematidae > Paragonimus > Paragonimus kellicotti. Next base: position 11,153 of record LOND01006829.1, read on the forward strand.
CGCTTGCTGCGTTTGAGCATGTTGTTTCTGTCGCTGGTTCGAATTTAGCCGAAGCCCAGATTTTTCGTAATTGGGTCTCATCTAAATTATCAGATATGCCACACTACTTATAAGTAGTGCATTTATAATCGCTTTAGACAATGATTATATCGAATGAACAAAGGCTCCATCTTCGGTTATGGGTTTTCTTTCTGTGCGACGCAAGTCACTTAGCCTTTTGCACAGTTTTCACACCTGAATGACTGGGGCCGTTATCGTGAAATGATCAGATTGCCATGTTGAGCACGAGTGATTATTGATGTGCGGGTATTCGTGTGTTGTACTAGTCAGTCACAGTAAAAGATGTAAGCCTTCGTCCGACGCTTGACCATCATTTTCTGCATTCGATCGCACGCGCCGGATGGCGTCAACGATTAAACAATTGAGAAGCGATTGATTAGGCGGCGGGTGTTAAACGAGTTCTCTCACTCATTATTTAAGTACACACAGATTTAGATTGGCAGGCATTGTAACAAGTGTGTCAACTGGTCATCTGCAGCACCAAGAGAATTTCTATGTATCGACACCCATTGGCGTAAGGTGAGATGTGGGCAAGTGATAACTTCGTATAACAAAATGAAGACAACCACCGGCTGGTTAATAAATGTAGGTCAGGTTCTTCTCCCAGGTTTTGATCCTGCTGATTCAAAGTAGGTGGCTAGGGAGATTATGGCTAATCATGTTGAGTGGCAGCTGATTGGCCTAATTATCTACGGATTAAATATATTTATTGACGTGAGGCAGTGAACTCCATAGAGAAGCTGGTTGATGTTTGCATCTTGTTATCGGTTTACAGCTAGATTTCTGGTCCGTAAGTTGCATTCGCTTTGATTTCAACGCCTGAGATTATAAGCGGTGGCTTTCTTAATTAAATAGCATTATTTTCCGTGATTTTTCTACCTCTTTGTGAATTCCTGTTCTTATCAGGGTTTCACGGTAATAAGGAACTGTGTGAGCCACTGATGTATGTTGATGTGATGATGATGATGATGATGATGATGATGATGATGATGATGATGATGATGATGATGATGATGATGATGATGATGATGATGATGATGATGATGATGATGATGATGATGATGATGATGATGATGATGATGATGATGATTGATGATGATGATGATGATGATGATGATGATGATGATGATGATGATGATGATGATGATGATGATGATGATGATGAATGATGATGATGATGATGATGATGATGATGATGATGATGATGATGATGATGATGATGATGATGATGATGATGATGATGATGATGATGATGATGATGATGATGATGATGATGATGATGATGATGATGATGATGATGATGATGATGATGATGATGATGATGATGATGATGACCAACACACATTGTTGTCTGTAGCCGCACCCGTAAATCAACATACTAAAGAAGTGAAAGCACTCTATATGTTCCCTCGTTCCCCATAGGTCTACTGAATAGCTAGCTAAATTAGAAGATACCTGGGTAGAAGCAAGAACCAGGGGCTTAAAAACGTCGAATTTGTGACAAAATACCTACCAAAGAAGGCTCGCTATAATCAAGTAACCTCAGACATTTAGTCGTTGATTACAAGATTAAGCCATGAGGATGAGCGTATAATTTCGTGAAGCACCATTTTGCCTCCCTACCTGAGTGCTGGTGACACTGATGGCGCATGATGTGTGTGTGGGTTGCTTTGCATTTATTCCATGCACTGAATGGTCACCACTTTACTGATGATCTGATCACTGTTTGACTAAAATCAGAAACACATGATCGTTCATCATTTTGCAGGCCACCTCCCTTCCAACCGACCCTTACCTTACATGGTAGTTGATATACGACCATTCTGTTCGCATACCGCACTGTATCGTAAAAATGGTTGGGGATTAATAACCGCGTACGACGAAACATTTGCCCGTTTTAGGGGAATTCACATACATGTCACAGAAATGACTGGGCAAAATACTAACTGATGTAACCTGGTAAGTTCCCTTAGACTAACTTTCGGGTTTAAACGTGCACGTGTTCCAAACTCGGCAAACTAAGCACAGAAATAAGATGGTAAATTTCCAATCAATTAGCCAACGGATTACGGGGATTAGAGTCTACTACTTCAAGTCTGTTAATCAATTTCATGAGACGAAAAATCTTTTTTAAATTACTCCGTCAAATGACTGTCTCACGTTGAATCATAAGTAAGAGCAATTGTTTGACAGTCAACCTGAATTTCAGTGTTTTTGGTTATCCTACAATTTATTCACTGAGTAGCAAACAGCTATTCCGGATATAAGCGAGACATCTAGTGATTGATACAAAGTAGAAATGAACCAACAAACCAGAGACCAGTAAACCAACCTACTGACTGTTTACGAGGTGTTCTAAAACTACGAATTGATAATTGTGTGTGCATGCATTCGACTTAGCAAGATTTATGTCGTTCAAGTCCAATCCGGATCGATGTTTACATCCCGTAGAAGGGGGTGAGAGTGGAAACAAGTTGTTTGCATCTCCTTTTGTGCCAGAGCTTTGCACGTGTCAAGAAATCGGCATGGACGATTATGCATACGGAAGGCACATTCACTGCAGGACAGATATGTTTCTGTACTCTTACCTACTCACTCAAGTGTGGAAAACACGTAGAGACGTGGGAATCAAAAACATTTCCCTAATTCGTGGGCAAAACACGAAACCGTGGATAAGGAGCGTAAGTCACAAAATTAGTCCTCAGATTTCAGTCAAACTCACATTGTCAGTCAATCGTGTATCAATAAAATGACTCACCACTTTCTGAACGATCCAAGCTCAGCAATGTTAAAACATGTGTACGTGTTGATAGACACCTGGATGGACGACCTGAGATTCCTTTTGCTCCACCAACATCCAGGTTTCTATGTGCGAAAGAGAAACAGTCCAGTAGCTGTGACGTAGCTCACAAGCATTTCTCGCTGAGGACGGCAGTGATTCACTTGTGTAGTATTGTGTCGATTGAAGCATTTCACAAGTGCATAATCCGCTAATCATGCCGATTTGGCTGAACTTGGACGACAACCAAGGGTGTTGATTATTTCGAGCCTTCACGCATATTCACCGCATGTTGTTAAATGCAATGAGGATTATTTTGTTCCCCTCCTAATCTCATGACTGATGAAGACGAGTGAACTGTCTAGGGCTGATGCTTCAATGAAGCGATTTTCAAACTGCGCTGTTGTAATCATTATTCGTCAACTGTGCATGATAGTTTCTTTCTTTCAAATAATCCTTGAATACGTCGGTAGTTCATATTAATGACTATTTGGCCGCTTCAAGATAAAATGGAGAAGATTAAAAGAACGTAAATTCCATTGGGAAATTTATCTACACGCAACCAACAAACTTCAAGGCGGTACAACCCGCACACACAAAAACAAGTTGGGAATGTTAGTAACACAAAGAGATGACAGCACAAAAACGCAAGGAACATTTTGTCCTGTAAATTCTTTATCCTCCTTTCCGCACTTATCAAATCTACTAATGACCTGCGGGAAACAGATGAATAAACAGGCTATCCAGAAAAAGTTCCGTGGTACATATCGGGTCATCATTTGAGGCGGTGAAACACGTACCGTCTCCAACCTATGTTGACTTTGTCACGTCATTGTAGGTGGGCTTCAACCGCGCGTATGCACTGGTGCACATCCCTCACCCGTTCCCACATGGAGTCCATCGAAAAGACCTGACCGATGATCGTGCGTAACCTGATTGGCCGCTTTCAACAGAGCACTGCCACTAGCTCAAATTGAGAGTCTGTGTGACCGACTAAAGCCACAGTGGTTGAACGACGATGTCAGCTGATGATCTGCTATACTGAGCAGACTTTCTCATCCGCAAAAATTAATCGTTAGTTAAGGCTTCTCCACTTTATGATGTCTCGACATCACTTTTGCCTGTCTCAACAACATTTTCACGTAATTCAATATCATCCAACACAGTACGGGACTTACATCGCTCTGATCGCGACAGAGAGGCGAGCACCCACTTTATAGACCTGAGGAGTGACTGTGTTTTCAAAAATAGATATTTACTTTGTCAGTGCCACCCCACGGGTTCATCGCGGCAATATATTCCGACTAACTTAGTTCATTTAGCTAGAAAACCTGTTGATGTAATCCTGCCAAAAGTGTAGGGTTCTCGGTGTGATGCTACCCTTTCCGCTTTCAGCCCCAACCATTTGTGCAACTCCT
>LOND01006830.1:11904-22839 GCA_014220965.1 Paragonimus kellicotti
CCGCTATTTGCTAATCAGCTTCTTTCTCGACTAATTTTAAAGGACAGTTAACGAATTCCAATCGTGTTGTTTTCAGCTGATGACTATAAACAAGGACCGAACCGTATATGACCTTCGGCAAATACATAAGTATAGAGAAGGCAACTTTGTTTGTTTAAGGTTATATCATCATCATCATCATAGACAGCAATACATCAGTGGTTCACACTGATGCTTAACTGCCACACAACCACGAAGAGAAAAAAACCCTATGTGGAAGAAAGAAAAAAAGAGACGTGGACCTAACTACTAAAAATAGCTACGTCTATATTCAAACATACAACATCAAGGCGCCTACACCTTGCAAACAAACAACCGAGCTGTAAGTGAAAGTAAGGCGTCATCAGCAAGACTTCCTTAGGCTTTCACTGCCCCGCGTCATTAAATGCACTCACTTCACAGACAACTCGGACCAAACAACGAAGCAGTATCACACCACTGGAGCCGATAGCCGCCATTCACCTAACGTCTCAAGCCACCGACTCTGAGTCGCGAGGGCCCCAGCCCGGGAGACGAACCCGACCTACAGTGACCAACCCCTTCGTGAACGATTTCATTTGTCTACGCCAGGTCATCATCTGTCCACCTCGCACCTTGCGCCAGTCGGCCGCAGCGTCGGCAAACAGTGCTCGGTGTGGCAAACGACTAGCTGGCATCCTTAGTACATGACCGTTGGAGGAACTCGTCAGCAAAGTTCCTGACCAATTTGCACAGATAATAAACCATGCTTGTTTGAATTTGTGATGATGGCGGTGTTTTACAATGAACACCTTACAATCAACAAGTTGTGACGTATTTTTTCACCTAGATTCACCAAGTCGAGGAGGTGGAAGGTGAGAACTGAAAAGTTATCCATCTGATTAGCCGAAGTAATGAAGATGATCGTGGATTGTTAGGTTGAAATTGTGAGTATATAAAGAGTTAGTTACAGCTTAACTACGTACTAATGATTTCGTATCTCATTCAGCAGGAGCGAGCAAACAACGAGATGGACAAATGCACAGAAAAGAGATTATCCTCAACGTTGGTCGCACTGACTCTGACAGTATGTTACTTTTTAATATATACCAAAGAACATCATCTCTTCTACAGACAAAAGATTGAAGTTGCCTTTGATGTACGTCATTGACTCCATCTTGATCAAAGCACACTCCTTGTTTAGCATGTTGGCGAAGAGTTTGTTGACGTTAATAAAACTTAACACCTAATCCCAAAACAGAGGCGAGGACAAGCAAAAACTTTACGTTCACGGATAACGTCCTTGTTGCTGTAAACGTCTATTCGAATTATCTTCCCGAAATTATATCCTAGGCTGCCGACAATCGTATGGTTCAGTATCAATAGGTGATCATAGGTACAGGTCGATCTAACTGTGGATGCAGCATAAAGCATAATGACTGTTAAAATAAGCACACCTAAGTGCAACACTGTTCATCCACAGCAAGCCCACCTCTTCACAGGCATGCAAAGAACCGCTTGGTCAATGAACCGACTATATACTTATCTAGAATGACTGAATGTGGCCAACGAATACGCGTTTCTAAAGGTCGTCACAAGAGTCGCACGTTTATACTTAGACAACTGACTACAGACAGTGTGATTTCAACCGTTTGTGGTTTCATACGTGTATGCTGTAATTCGAAATAAATCAACGAACATATAAGGGACAAACAACACACTTAAGCTAGATTGCTTTTCCCAGAATTTGTGAAGACTGTTCGTTTGACAGGATGTGAATATTTATGGGAACGGACTATCAAACGGGGTCTCCTTATGGACCGCAGTTCGCACGCACGCACAGCTCACAACCCACCGTTAAAGTCTAGAATTTTTACTGCATATGGTAAATCGCATTATTCTCTCTCGTACACATATAGCCATCCACTAAAATTTTCCATAGACTTTTCACCCCGCCCACATAATTGGCCAACAGATTTCTACAGTATTCGTTATGTTAAATGAGTGACTAGACTGGCATTCAGGTGTTAACTCGGCTTTTGTGATGTGAGTTTCTGGCAATACTGTGTTTGATCTACCGACTGCTGTGCACAAAAGTGTACAACAAATCACTGTGTAGACTAGTGTTCGAGTTGAAAGATGTGGCATACATACTTATTTTTTAGCTTTAAAGCCACATTTGAGAGGACGACGAAACGGTACTTTAAAACGCGATATAGTATTGTCACGTTTAGCATATCACGACACCAACACATTGTGAAGTGAAAATTGACCATAAGTGATACTTTATCAGTCAGACGTATCGTTTATATGAAAAGCCCCCACAAGGAAGACATCGAGTAAAGTGTACAAAATAGTAATTTTAGCACATCATCTGTGAACCAACAGGAAGTTCAAATAAAAATGCAGAAACAACCAAAAGTATAGAGATATGTAAGATCTTTACAAAATGGCCGAAAATAATCGAAAAATCGGCCTATTAAAACATACGAATCCAGATAATGGTAAGACAGATCTATGGGTCCAGAAAAGCTTAGGAAACATGAAAATGTAGTTATAGTCAATGTGAAAACCGAGGATAGTTTTTAAACGTTTTCAGATAACTAGTGCAAAATATTTGCTTTTTACAAAACGCACAGATGTAGAGAAGAACAGGAGGCGCCTTCAGCAAACACACTAAACATTCTCCAGCAACTCACCAGCATATCAAGCATAATAAACGAATCATAACAAATAATTCAACTATTTCGGCACCGGACCACTAGAGCTAACGGGACCTTTTACATCATAGGATGATGGGAACGGTTGGAGACAGATCAAACGTCCGGATGAGTAACACAGGACAACATTTCTAACTTGCAGATTGTATGACGCGATGGACCACCTGTAACAAGCTTGCAATCTTGATGGGTGTCCGCGAAGCCAAGGTTTCCAAAACGTGTAAGCGAAATTTGGGATGATCTTCAGTCCTGTGCAACTTCTACGGCGTTACTAGGAAATCCTTCGTCATCCGCAACTACCTGGTGAGTAACGGATTCAAATATCCGTATAGTTCATTCTTTTCTTGACCTTGCCTCTCTGACCAGCTCCAAAGGGGTAAACGTGCAGATCAATTTTTACTGCGGGGCAGACGAACGAGCTTCTTAGGCTCTAAAACCTATAGATTCCTCGGTTCCAAATGTGATTTCACAGTATGGGCGTTTTTGTCACTCCGCAGGGCAAGCTGAGCGTCTCCTCTGCCTACTAACACCATAATTATCATCGACAAAAGTGTACAGGTGATAGCGGTAGAAAAATGAAACATGAACTTAGATTCATGTTAATAGCATACTTAATTACCCGATTGCCTGAATAACCGTTTAAGCTCAAACTAACATCACATACGTGGCAAACTTCATGTGTTGTGTCACAAAATTTGTAATAACGAACCGCAACAGTTCTAATGTAATTCGACTGAATTGCCACGGCTAAAATCACTCTCTTCTTCACGGAATTTCATTTCCTTTTGCAATTCAGATGCCACAACATGCTGTTGAATGGTCTGTTATGTAGTTCCTCGTACTGATCAAACTTATGCTAGCATCTGGTTCGTTTTAGAGAAGGGGAGAAGCTACCGACCTATTAATCACTCTAAGGTGGTATTTCTCGTGTACATGTGCACCGGCGTCCTGACGTCTCCACAAAACGTATCTGTTCGTCTTGTTTACCATTCGACTCGAACTGGTCTCGACTGTAAGGAACGTTGTTAGCAAGCGTCCGTTCCTGGTTCTGGGTGTCATTCGCATCGGTCAAACTTATCAAATATATGACAGCATCACTAATGCATAGTTGCATACAGTAAACAGGTAGCAGATAAATCAAGTGTGAACTAACTGTGAGATTTGCAGACAATCTGTTTATCTCTTGCAACCACCCATTTAGAAATCCTGTAGGTGGAGAGCGGAGCATCACACAATGACAAAAAACGGTCGAACATGTAATACAGGTTTTCCTCTGAACTACTGCAGGTAAACGTGTGTTACCATAAACTGTGCGAGAAAACTGTGATATAGTTTAAGGAATGAAAGAGTTTTTATCTTACTGTTGGTTACATTTTTTTCTGACTCTTGCTGCGCTGTTGTTGAATGTCCAGAAGAAATTTGTACAGACGTAGGACGATGATTGTAGTTGTAGTCAGAATCATTTAAATGACTTTAACTCAGTAGGTTGTGCGAACCGAACTAAGCACGCTACTGAAATGATTCCAATCGATTAGAAGTGCCAACATAGCTTTGTTGTCCCTATTGATCGGCCCTCCCTTGAGGTTGTGAGGTTGACGAACACATTCAGGTAAGCTTCTGAACATGTGACCACAGTGGTCTGTCCCAACAAAATAGATGGATGAACAGGGATGAATCCTTACGAGCAGATTCAAGTCTATCAATGACTTACGCTTAGTCTGTGAATCTAGCGAACGACAACTGGGACGGTCTGAACAACGAAACGATCCCGTGCTCAGAAAACGTCAAAAAAGCTGATGATACTCTTGGATTTTGTGTAACTGAAATGTGAACCAATGACTCTTTAGCCTAAAAACCTAAGGAAGAGAGCAAAACTTGAATCTTTTTTGGCTTCCCAAACAGTTATCGAATGAGTGGAATTCAACAAAGTACAATCTTTTCATAACGCTCTTCTAACTTGGCTTGAACCCTGCCAAAATAATGTCCACTCTGCTGTTCTGATAGTCAAGATTTTCTGGGTTGTAATGATCGTTCGCCGGATTTTGCTAGACATCAGCAGCTAAGCAGTCTACTACCTCATGCGTAATCTTTTGGTATTAAGTGCCTGAGGAGGCAGCGCTGACTAATTTGTTATGTTTTAAGTCTATTGACATGAAGATGTCAATCGTTAACTCAATGGGCGTTTCTTCAGTATTGTATAATGACTGTGCAATCGTCACAAAGAAGGGAAAGTTTGAGCCACTCGTTAGGAAGTTTTCCCATGGAGTCCTGCAGAAACCCCCGTAATAGCCTTCTGACCATGTCTACTTTGATGCCTCTGACAAAACAACAATTTTTTCACTACTTCACACGTACACCACCAGAATTTTATCTGATTGGGATCCACATCTCCCAAAGTAGAAACGTCTTGTTCACAGTGTTGCCTCACACTGACACTCCACGGCCGGCCTAACCCATGTTTGGGTCTATCAGGTAAAGACAGTCTGAGTAACTGATCGAATTAACAACCCTTCGTGTTACGAGTCAAAGCTCTTATCCGCTCTGCTACTGGTTTTCTAAGCAAATCTTGTAGCAAGGAAGCTGTATGTAACCAAACTACAACAGAAAAGAAGTTAAAATAAGTTGTGGTCCAAGAGGCACTGCTTTACCCGGAAGACATTTCTTGTGAATAAGTACTGTACAACTAGAATGTAACTTGAAACATTGGGTTCCCTTTAATAACTTCATCAATGCAGAAAGAAGACATGTTGCGATATGTTAACATTTCGTTTACTCTCATCAGTCGCAAACGTAAAACATGCGAGTTATATATGACACAAATAGAGATAGACAGGGTATGGACACGCACACAGTCACACCACGTCATCACCACCAAGGCAAGCCTATGGGTTGCTTCAACCACTTTTGTGCACATAGCACCGGCTGGTGAGTTCTGATCAACATGGCTTCGCTAAAGGCCAGTAGCTTCGGGTTCTGTTGACGTAACAATATTTTGAATGATTTAATTAGGTCAACCTGGTGACCTGTTATCATGAGGTGTCTGGCAATCGATGATGCGGGGCTTCGAGTGACGGATTCACCGGTTTCTGGCGACTGGTGGATATTCGGCCAATTCACCGTAATCTGCTTCAGATGTTGTGCGCCTATTAACAGTAGACCTCCGTGGTTGTCAGCTTGGATCGAGGTGAACTTGTGGAAGGACTAGAAACAGTTCCCCTTAATTGTAGTATGTTGTAAAATTTGATACGCATCAAGCAATGCTGCCCAAAATGTCACTTCTCCAATCGATTTGATTTAATCCGCACTTTTTTCGTTTATCTCTGCTCGACAAGACCTGACCGTGTTTGGGCTTATGATTGAAACCGAGATCAAGGCGCACGTGATGTTGTCATCTGTCGTACTGTTTGTCATTGTGTAAATTCTCCCTCAAAGTCCGCCCACGAAATCTACAAGGAAATCAGCGTAGATTATGACCAGTTTTGTTATCCCAGCTAGAGATGCTAACAAATTTGTTTGCAGCATGAAAATTAGCGCCCGAATTACCGGTAAATTGGCTAAACTCCACCAACGATAATCGTAGCAAAATAAATAAAAAACATATTCATAAGCTGTTTGTTAGTGAGACCTGCACAATGTTGATCAACTTAAAACTGAGCAATGTAATGAGAGGTTGAGAAGCAAACTTAAGTATCTCCATGTATTCACAATTGTGAAGCGGATTCCAAGCTCACAAAGCTATCTGCTAATTTATTTTATACTAGCAATTGAAATCGCCTCTTCACTTCAGATAACGTCTTATTCGGCTACGAATGATTACGAAATTTTGCGCATCGTACTGCAGGAGATGCAGTGTAAACCACTTCTAGTAACAAACGTTGGCAATCGTTTTTGTTAACCTTGGTAACTCCGACTAGTTAGTCCAAAATTGAATGCAAATCATTAAGCAGAATACTCTCTGGTAAGCGGGAGGAAACAGAAAAAATTAAAGGAGGGTATAAAACCGTCTATATCGTTCATGATCAATAAGCTGTTAATAGAATAGAATAGTGGAGATCTTCCACTAAAAATGATGGTCAGCTTATCATCAACGCTGGTTCCAGGCTCGTCGGTTGCTAGCGAAATCCTTGCTCTATTGTTTATACTTGTTGCTTACAAGCAAAGAGGAACACAGGTTGGAGTTGCTTGTAAGTTCACAAGTACGCCTCATTTCACTCGGTTCATTAGCCCTCAGCGATTTGCAAGCGTGACTCAGACTCAGCCACCCACAATTAGTCCATCAATGTGCGCGGTCGTCTGTCCATTCTCCTTCATTCGAGCAGACGCCAAATATCTTTGCACGGACTTTTGTCAGGTCGGTTCCTGCAGCTTGCAGCAGGCTATACACTGTCACACTCCAATTAAAGTGCGTTGAAAAGTTGCTACTAATGTCACTCATTTCTTCCTTTACAGACACTCACTTGTTTCGGTTACATTTTTTCCTCTGCGAACAATTTTTAATCACATTGGGGTTTGTACTGAACGCGACAATTTGTTCCGCACTTAGAAACAATCCGTATGAATGTCCTACAGGTCAATACTGAGCATTGGTGAACATGAAGAACCGACTAAAGCGCCGTTTTTGGGGTCAGCTATAAAGACATTTCATTCCAAAGATAGGGTTCAATATCAAATTCACTTTTTATTAAAGGTCTTCATAAGAAACTTACAGATTAGAGAAAGCCATGAAAACATGACCAAACTGTGTTACACCTTTAAGAAAGAAAAGATAAATCGGTAGATCATTTCAGTTTCGCAGGATTGTCATTCGAATGAGTTGGAATGAGAAAGACAAGGGACACTGAACAAAACAGAAATCCAACAAATTTCTGTTAAACATAAGACAAGTTCAGTGCAGCATGTAGCAAACAACAAATTGCTAGCATCAGAAATGAGAGGTTGAACTTATCTCCAATCTATGACAATGATTATGATGGTCCAACATTTTCTGAAGACTCGATTCAGCGTCTCAAAACTTGTGCGTCAAGTCTATGCTTGATTTCAACTACCGATGATACATTTACGTTAGACTCCAATAGGTTGTCTCAAAAGCTGAGAGTGTTCTGCAAACATAAAATTGTAGCTTTGGTGTACTTTTTTTTAAGGATATCGGCGTTAACGGAGGCTTCGTGTATACCAAATTTGTATTTTTTTTGATAAACAGGCCAGCATTGAAAAATGCTGTATAACGTGCGCTATCTGTTCGAGTAGGATAGAAAGTGCAATGCTATACTTGCTTTTTAGTTCTATGTTTTACATTTTCATTATTAATACTGTCCACTGCGGGAATAATGATAACAAGCTTGGATACTTGTTTCGAAATGAAGACGCATCAATAAGTTGAACGAAATAACCACTAACAACGAATGATGTTACGTAACCCAAGTATCGTGTTGGTTTTCTTGGTTACTGACGTAATTCTGGAAGACAGGTTGAGATAGCTCGTAAAAATCCCGATACAATTCCGCTAGTGGTTGACGGTAATTGGTTTTCAGTCTCTCTGAACACATTGTATAGCCGAGTGAGAAAGATGAAGTATTTCCCATTTAACCATGTTAAACGCCAAGCCTATTGTCTGTGCCTCATTATGTAGTAGGTTAAGTTCGCTTTTTGCCCTTTTGGTCGCATTGTTCACTATACGCTAAGGTTAATTGTTATTAGCCAATAAAAATCAAGGGAAACTGACAAGTCCTGAGACATCGTGCACGAACTGACTAAAGTGCACATATACTAGAATGTAACCGTAGGGCTGGCCGAACTAAAAAAAAAAATGTCCCTTTCAATTTGATGCTAAGGTGCTGAGCCGTAGTAGAGGAAACTCTATACCATAATTACGAACCCTTAAGTGTGATGTCAATTGGTCTACTTTTAGGCAAACGTCCTACAGAGATTTGAAAAGATCAAATCAACTGCTGATTTGCATTTGTCAGCGGTCTTTGTTCTGTCTACTCGAGCACTAAGTAAATTATCAACACATGATTATACCTTTTGGAATCCGTGTTGACTGTGAGGCAACCGTGCGAATCAGACTAAAGGCTAACGTAACTGGTCGTCATTTAAGCTCTGCACGCCCTTTGGGGTGATCAACAATATTGCAGTCATCCTGTACTTAGCGGGCTAGTTGCAGTCACTGTTAGTACCCTGTCTCGAAATTGTACGGACGCATTCTATTTAGAGTGATGTGTACCATCCACCTTTTTTTGGAAACTTTTGTGTATCGCTTGTACTTATTACTTATGATGGAGTTTAAATGAGACCGTATGGTTACAATTCAAAATTCTTGGATGGCACACATGTTTTAGATGCACAAGTTTCTCTTTTTTTCTCCCCACACCAAACTAGAAAACAAACGTCACATTTTCCCAATTGGGCTCACATCCCGAGAGTTCGTTTGTCAGGTTACCGGACAGATGCTTGCCTCAGCAGCCATCTATTCATTAGTTAGATATCCGCAGAACAGTTAGCTCGCTAAGGTTTTCAAGACCTGATAGGCAGTACGTCCAAGTATGATGGCAATGAGTGTAGGGTTTGAGTACATGCGCATTGTTTTCCCCTCAGAACGGCCTAATGCCTCTAAGGTTTAACGGGAAGATATGCCAATTCTTCATTGAGCCACGACCACTGGTTAAATATTAGTGAGTTTCCTAACAAGTAGTACTTGTGACCCATCTGGGAGATTCATCAAAATTACTATTTTTATCAATATAGACTATCATTTTCGTACAGTATATCCTCGACACGCGTATCTTTGCCTACACTTAACTTTGATCGTTGTGATAAGGAAACAATCATGGAAATCCCCCTGAATGCTGTACTAACCAGAAAAGACGCGTCCTACAGGATTTTGTAAGCGGTCGCTTCGGAACAGTTGTCTTGTGATATCATCTGTTCTTAGTACGCCATTCAACCCCCATCGTACCATTCTTCTTCTAGCTTGATTCAGACAAACTTATCTTTGATCATATCAGTTCTTGTGGCTCAGATATCACAAGTGGTTTGAAACTGACGTTTTGTATTACTTCAGGATGTTTACCTGCATGCTTGTACTTCGCGAAAAATTGCGTTCATGGATAGAGATAATCCGAATGAGGACTGGACCTACAACCCTCAGATCTACAAGTCGAAGCTTTTATCCGCCAGACTACCGGTTCTGTGTTGTTCGTTTGGTTTAGATCATACCTTTGCCAAATTTCGACAATAAGTTGGGTTACTATGTGAGACATAATACCTCCTCACAACCTGCGTAAGCAGTGTTACTACTGGCATGCGTCACAATGACAAACGGCTGTGTACCTGTCAGTACCAAGTGCGATGGATCAGGGAACGACGCCCAGGCGATATTCAAAATATAGCTGGATGGTAGCGCATGGGCGTATTGTGCCGTGGAACCTAATATTCCGATCAGCGAACGCCATGTTCCATTTTAGAGTAGCATCCTTCACTCTAAAATGAGATGTCCACCTAACGAGATAAAACACTTCTACTGATCCACACATAAATCGCGTGTATACAATATAATTATAAAGACTGATGTGAATTGTTATAAGTTATCAAAGCAGTTTCAGTCTCGGAACCAACCACTTAGAGTTCAGTGGATATAGCATATTAAATGTTGTTAGCTGCTTTGGCATTTTTTATCTGCATAACCTCATTCGCCAAAATGCAAATGATTATAACTTGGTCACATGCCCGGATGGGCTCAGCAAATGGGTTGTGTAACTGTTTTTATGTTCTGACCATGCACGTGCCCTGACACATAAAATATCGAATGTTTGCTAGTTTGTTCGACTTTCAAGTTATTTTGCTCAAGTTATTCGAAGTGACTGTGCAGAATTCATGATGCACTACTGACAACACCCTTCGACTGACCAGGTCGATTACAACCTGTTCCGCATGTCAACTATAGAGTGGGCTTTACTTTTGAAACGGCTAGTTTCTACAATCTCCATTCAATTTCTCCTCAGTCGTTTCGGCTTGACCGATATCAACTTTCTGTCGTTTATTGGCGTTTTTGTTTAGGAGAACGACAAAGTAGCGAACAAGGCTTGCTTTCCGTGTTTGATCATCAGGCTAATTACAACACAATAAATATGAAAACAGTAACTGTTTATGGTCTAGTTGGTAACTTCTCTAATCCTTTTGGAACTGTTAAAAATGTGAAAAATTGTTCACGACTGTAGTG
>LOND01006835.1:12679-23169 GCA_014220965.1 Paragonimus kellicotti
TAGGCAACTGGGTGTTCAGCAGTCGGTCCTGTGAAGTTGGCTACCATGGCAGCCATTGCCACTTGACGCTCAGTGCCTTCACCGGAAGCAGTAGCAGATGAGCGCACACACCCTGGCTGCAGTTCAAAAACGGCCGCATGAGAGTACTTGCCATCACGTGGGTGTAAATCTAAATAGAAGTAGCCCAACAGAGTTTCCGTGGTCGTGTCCGTCACTGAGTACTGTCGGGATAGATCGGAGGGAAGGGGAAACAGTAGCTTCGTAAACGTCGTTTAAGACACGATGTAATGCTGCTGCTGCTGTTGGGCAAACATTTTGATCAAAATGGAGTTGCTCTTTAGCATGTGCCGGTTGGTGTTAGGTAGAGTTCCTTTGAATCTCGAAACAACCACTCGACGTGGACCTACCTCAGAAACGCCTAGTGTTAAAGGTCAATCGCTCGTTGGCAAGGTTGTGATGAGCAGATTGAGTGATCGTTCCAGTGATCGGGTTAGGTGCATATTGTGCCAACTAGATTAACACAAGAGACGAACTACCGTCGTGCTACGAAAATATAGATCAATATGTTGAATTGCAAACGTACTGAGCTTTTACAAACAACGGTAAAGCAATAACCATCAAGCAAATAAAATGTAATGAAAGGGAGTACGTAAAAAAGACAGAAAAGAAATAGCGGCTAGTTAAGGCAAATCCCAGTATACGAAAGCTCCTGAGGAAGGCCACCCGAGGTGGTTGAAACGTAGAGTATTACAACTTGCTCATAACGTTGTGTTATTCTCAATCCATTTATTAAAAAACGTGTTGACAACGACGCCCAAATTGTTTGCCTTCATTCGTACTAGATTTGGTGTGGATATCTTACAATGAACAGTGCATCTCACAAAGCATAGGTCTCGCAGATAGAACTCTCAATGGCTGCCATGGTAGCCAACTTCACAGGACCGACTGCTGAACACCCAGTTGCCTACTTGTTACACGATGAGGTCGAGACGTTCTTCCACGAGTTTGGGCACTTGATGCACCAACTGTGTGCACGTGCGGACATGGCCATTTTCAGGTAATGTCTCTCGATTAGTCAATGTTTCTATCTGCGTGTTGTTTCCTGTTCGCGATCATCAGAATCTGATAATCACTCACCTGATCTGAATTCCCACTGTGTGATTATTACGTCCACATAGATGCCTATCCCTAGAATCACCAGTGTATTTTAGAAATACGTTTTGTCACTGGCAACTTACAGTTACACACGAAGGGTTATAACAGGGAATGACAAATCTAATGGATGCGACAGTGAAATTGTCTCTTAGTATTAGATTTAAAGGCTGAATGTCGGATTGTTTACTTGTGGAACTGTTGTTTACGTTATGGTGAATAGGTTTTCACCAAAACAGTTTTTATCAAAACCCCCTCATTTTTATTTCATCTGTTTTCAGCGGCACGCGCGTCGAGACTGATTTTGTTGAGTGCCCATCCCAAATGCTTGAGAATTGGGTATGGACTGAAGAAGGCCTGAAGGCACTGCTGGGTGATGCATTCAGCTCAATGCCCCGAGACTTGTTGGATAGTCTTTTGGCCTCGCGTACTGCAGGTGCTGGTCTTTTTTACGCTCGACAACTGTTGTTAGCTTCTTTTGACCAAGCGATCCACACATCTAGATGGAATGTAAGTTGTTGCGTTCTATATCTATTTCATATCCGATTACTGTGATGTCAGCTTAGCACAGTCTTAAGCAGTTGAAAAGCGTTAGGTAGATTTTACTTGCTTTCGTTCGGTCATTTATCCATTGTGATTACTACCTTCCGTGGGTATAACTGGGTTGCAGATTTTTTAATCTTGTATCTCTCGAGTATTTGAGCTGTTTTCATTTGGATACCTTGAGCTGACTTCAAGGTAGGTTAGCGTGCTGCACTCAGCAACCCTCCTGATTGGGAACACTTCATTGTAGCGATCAGTTTGGTAGTAACGACGCCAGTTACATGGAAAACGTACTGTCTTGGAAGGTCACTATGCTGCCTCTTACAGTGACCGTTGTTTCCATTGAACAGTGCCCTACAACAACCACTATGATACTATCTTTCATATGTGTCAATGCGTTTCAACTTTCTCCAGGTCGTTATCGATTTCATGAAATCTGGCGGCCCCATTCCCAGTTGCGGTTGTTTTGAACAAATAGTTTGTACTCACCTCAAGTCTGGGGGTTCATAGTGATGTTGCATTTGCCTCAGACAGTTCTTTATCCTGACCCAATCTCCAGGTCACTCTCCGTCATCCTACGTAGTATACCCCATTGGTTAAGCCCGGAGACGTTCAGTAGTACCATCATCCTGCCGCACCAAATCTGTACAGCGAGATAACCGAACATACTGTTGACATTGTGCCGTTTTGTTAACGGCCGTGGCTGCAGTACTATATAAGTATGCATAACATTTTCCACGAATTGGTAATGCGCCAACCAATGCAGATTAAGAGAACCGGTCCAGTCCTTACACACAACAACATCCGACTAAAGGTTGTAAAACGAACTATTCAAAACTTGTTTAAACTGGGTATCGAAACCATACCTCATTCGCCATTTTCGTTAGACCCCTCATCAGTATAGATTCATACTCCTCTGATCTATTTCTTTTCGAAAACCAAGTGACCTTGAAACGTTTTGATGTGAAAAGATAGTGTGTTTTACGAGCTGCATAAATCGAATGGTATCACCTTATAAAAGTTAGTGCCTATTGTTTGCAGAATTTATCACTTTCTGTCGGGTGGTATTTGTTCAAATTGGAGTGCAGGAAACTGCAAGATGCCCGAATATTCATACTCTTCTTGTGATACCGGTCGCCTCAGTTACACACTTGCGTATTTTATTCGTGTGTTCACTAAATTGGCTTTTTTACCCATTTCAAACTGCCCCTCTCTCCTATCTCGTTTTCAGGACGATCCACAAGAAGTGTATGTCGAATTAAGCCGCAAAATGATAGGTATCGATCCGGCACCTTGGTACCTGCATGCCCGCTTCGTTTGCTCATCTGGCTTGTGGTTACGACGCTCGTTACTATGGTTACATGGTAAATCTCCTATTTTCTTTATGTGCTTTTGATTGTGGCCTGTCTGGCGAGTGTTCTCAACCCGGGTTCCCAGTGGACCAACCTGACACGTATTTATGATTTCTAACTCACCTTGTGTACGTGAAGTCGCAGTCATTTTTTTTTTCTGAGTCTTTGGCTGCATCACTGAGTCTCAAATTTCCTCCCGCTGCTGACGTTTTAATATCACGCAAATGGTTTACTTGTTTTGTGCTCTAGACCTTGTTCTACATGTCAACTTGAATTTCATATCATTGTTGGTGCGTCCATTACCAAAATCAACCCAAATCTTTTGAAACCGGCATGTTCCGGGGCGAGTTGAGGACAACTCCTCGGTTAGTAGATAATCTGTTTTCCGTTCCCATCGACTGCGGTGGCCCAAGTACACCGAGAATAGCAAACCGCGACGTAAGCCAATCGGTCTGATGAATACAGCATAGTACCGACGTTCACATCCAAACAGATCGACTGAGGAGCGACGAAAATGGTGTATAACAATTCGTACAACCGTTGGAGCTGAACTGTTTAAAACCTGGTGAAGAACCCAGCAGATAACCCAGATATACGATATATACATAGGAGCACAACTAAAACGAAAAAATATATAAGGATCTCCTAGCTGCTAATTGCTAACTCTGCGATAGTTTTGGGTTAATTAGGCTGTGGTTTTGTACCCAAGGGGTTAGCTTATGATCGTGAGTCACATGTGTTTTATCACAAACTGGGATAAGTTTGTTGATCAGACGGTACATCATTTCTCTTATAGTTAATAGGGTCCAGAGGCTGAAGGTCATCAACTATCGCTGCCTTGTATTGTACTCTTCATTATCATTCGCTACTCAGTTGTACGTTTACAAACTGTTGCCATCAGGTAACTGCTCGTTTAGATTTAGACTTAATGGTATCGTAACACAGGTTTATTCTTTCTTCTATCTCTAAGTTATAGTTACTCATAGATGTATGACTGTTAAGCGTTATCATAGATCGTTGATATACTACTGTCGACTGATGCAAAGTTTGCACATCTCTGTTCTTTTCTCTCGTCCCTCTGTTCTACAAACACGATTCCCTCGATATACAGTGGAGTCTAGTTTTCAGTGCTGATCTCTACGAGACACGTTTTCATCATGCTCCGGATGGTGGTTGTTTGAGCACATCGGTTGGCCTCGAGTACCGGCGGAAAATTCTGCAACCTGGCGGAACCAAAGATGCAGTAGATATGCTGCGTGATTTTCTCGGTCGCGAACCAGAGAGCAAAGCTTTCTTCAAGCTTCTGGGTATTGAGCCCTGAAACGCCTCAGGGAACATCTGATTCCACAAACACACGTTGTGTTCGCCTTTCTTTCCTCACAGATCGTGTTTGTCCCAGCTCGATTCGTTCTGCTTTGCTGAAATTGTTGTGTTTGATTATCTGTGTTAAGTTGATATCACATTCCAATTGTTGGCAAATGTTCCGAGAGGCTTTTTCGATTAAGGTTAACCGATTCAGGTTGGTTTGTTCGCTGGTTTAACTATATCAATAAGACCCCATATCGTAACTTCTACGTCTGTGATTGTATATTATGGTGCCATCGGTTTCAGCCGGATTATTACGTTTTCCTGACTTTCGCCAACAGACGGTTTACGAGGTTTGCTCATGAGCTATGGTTTGGAAATTACCGCTTCCAAGATACGTATCTCTCATTTGTTCGACTTGGTTGTTTTTACCAGGTCGACCACTTTGGAGGGTGACATAACATTTATCAATCAACCACAAGGTGCATCTCTGTGAATCATCATGTTTATTGTCTTTCCGGAAGGCTGCATGAAAAGATGTTTTGCCTTTCGGTAAGTATGATGTCTAAGTTTTGGTAAGACCTAGGACCTTTTTGACTTGCCATTTCGTCCTCTCATCCGTCGATGAAATCAATCCAAGATCTGTGCGAACTTCATTAGATTGATCACGCGATCTCGGTTTAGTGAACTCGAATAACTATTAGACGTACGAAGCCTATTCTGCCGATTTGATAATTCGGGCATACTTGTTTCGAATATTGACAGTTGCTTTTTGCTGAGAAAGCTAACACTACTCATGTCCGGTTGACGCCATCTGGGCATAAACATTTGTCTACAATCGAACGCATCTCGGTGAAATCGGTGGGAGCGTACCCAACCGAGGAGACTGCAAACTTTTCAGTCAACTTATCGGATGGCGCCAAATCCTTAAACGTAGGTGAGCAAATAATCGGTTGGGGCACCGCTGAACTAGAAGATGTGGCTACATTTCGACGCCTATCATTTAAATACAAGATTTGAGTCCCGCCTAAGTTCGGCCCTTCAGGCCATATCAAGTGCAACCATTTCCATCAAGGTCAAGCAGTTCTTGCCAAAGCTATCGAAGAACACACAAATCGTGGGCGCTTAGGCAGATGACATAGGAGTCTTTGTTGCTCCTTCAACTTAAGTGGAAAGTGACAAACAATTACATCCGACATTTTGCAAAGTCATTGGGAATCTGTATAGTAACTCGACCTGCTACCGGATTCGTTCAGATTGAAACCACGGACTACAGCCTAACGTTAGCCATGTAACAGCCGATTCCTGAGCGATATGTGCAACCCAGTAAACAACCCGATCACAGCCGGTTACGTAGACGACTACTGTAAATGGACCTCCAGCTACCATCTCGTACTCAACCAAGTTCTTCAGAAATATGTTGGACGGTCAAACGCTTAACGAATTCATTGGCTTAACCGGAGTTTATACGGTTGCAACACAGCTGCTCGATCGATCGGACGCATTGATAGCTTTTTCAAATCGTTCGTTCAAATGTTTGAGTGAAGTTGGTCGCTTGAACACTAATTTGGACCTGACGTCACTGCTGAATTAGATAAAACTGCTGTCCTAATTTAATCTGTTTGAATGTAGTACATGGAATGAACGAAATATCAAAGCAAGCTCAGTTCGTTGAGAGACCAGTCAGATTTATGAAATCAACTTGTAGCAAAGCAAAATTTCAACAATTTTCAAATCGTGAAATTCTCCAATGAACACCACAACGCTTTGATTTGCACACCGACGGCTGATGATTCCACCCACTGTTTTCAGTAATCCTCTTATCAGTTCCGATAACTTAGCCAACGTACTGCAATGCAGTAAACGAAAACCTAACGGAAAATTTTTACATTCAGAATGGTTAGAAGCTTGATGTTCAGTTAAGTGAACAAATTGTGCAGGTGAACTGCCAAATGTTGCATCTCGGACGTTTTTTTTTAGTTCACTATACCGATTGGTTATAATTCAGCAGCGATGGGGAAAAGTGGTGCATCGTTCAAAACGGAATGGACGTGATAAAGAAGGGTGGAAAGGCGTGCGTGTTAAGTGGTTAGTGATTAGCACAATTTGCTCAACCAAATCCAGGCGAGAGCGAGCCTTATATTTCAAACGGAATACGATATGCCTTGGCGATTAGTAAGAAACGTGGAAACCCTGTAAGTATAAAATTAGTACAAAGTAACAGGTATACCGCAGTAGCGTCGATTTGACTAAAATTAGGACGCGACTTTATCCACTAGTATTGAACGAGCGAGGTGCGTGTGGTACTCGGCCACTACCTGTTTCGACTCCATTCCGTAAAAACGACCAGTCTGTGGCCCTCACGAGCATCGAATCAAAGGAATGTCAGGGGTTTCTGAAATGAACGGTGTACTTTCAACAATGTTTGGTTATATGGCATCATCGGCACCAATTCAAACCGTCAGACGTGCTTGCGTTCATTAGGCATCATTCAACAACACACCAAGTGAAAAGTACATCAAAACGGTTACTTTCAATAGCAAGTGAAAGGGTGCAGGCAGAACGACATTGCTGATTGTACTGAGTGGATGCCAGGTGAATCGGTCCACTGAAAGGCCGAAAGTTACCCCGTCTGAGTGGACTGTTTTGGGCTAGTCTCACAGTCCAAACCTAATGACGAAGCTGACGGGTTACCTCTAAAATATTTGGGATTTTTCCATTTCTTATCACATTACCGCCCTTGCAACTACTATACTTGTTACACTGAACTTAATGCGCGCGAACAATATTTGTAAGAGAGCTTTGTTTCGAAGATCACATAAGCGGTGGGTGGTTCTTGTTTTTCTCGTACTAGAGCGGACTCAAGCATAGGTGTTAGAGCCCCGCTGTGTATCTCTCAACGAAAAAGACAGTTTGTCATCAGACCTTGAGTCGATAACCAGACAGTGTTTAGGGTCAAAAGGATTTTAGGCCATTACGTTCTCGAGGTTAATTGAGATGGCAGCCGTAGTTCGTATCGAAATATACCCAGAGCTCGCGAGTGCATCCGGTACATGGGGATTGCTGCTGTTTACCCATCCTTACAGTGACTATCGTTCTGTTTGTTTACTCGTGGTTGAAGCAGGCTCAAATAGAGATTTTCAGCACTAGGTTTCACGAAATTATTGGTGCCATGAACTAAACTGAAAAAGATGGTAGCAAACGTGAGGAAAAATTTGCTATTGGTGACTGTAGCGGCATGTTTGCACTTTGAAAAAGTGAAGCCACTAAGGGTCGTATGGTTAACGTTTCATTTCCTTGTTTTTTCCATAGGAAATGCAATGGCTACATAACAAGCTGTTTGTTTCATGCTGACGAGATGGTGCTACAGAAGTTTGCGACACGGCCCACAATTGTCTGCGGATAGTTCGTTTTAAAGAGCACTCCGGTCTCGAAGTAGCATTTTGTACTTTGAAGGTGCGAAGCGCACCCCATACAAACCAGGCCCGGTCATTCGCTTTGTTCAGCGTAGTCTACATGCCTTCGGCAGAGAAGCTAAGCAGAACACTATTGACAGCATTCCTACACTGGTCAGTTCATTGCTGGGAGACTGCGTTAGAATCGTTGCACTTTCCAAGCGCGCCTTGTAGATTCCGTAATATTTTCTGCCACAACGTTGAACATTAAAAGTAGGGTTGGACACCTTTAAAGAACACCACTCATGACAGTCGCATAATGAGCGTGTGATGATCTTACTACTCTGAGAACTTCCATTGGAGCTTGTTTTCGAAGGGACGAGCTACAGTAGACGTTCGAGAGACCGAACCAGAGATGATCATCGAGTCTCAAAACCCGACGGCCGTTGATTTGCCGACAAATGCCAGTGGTCTATGTCTCTTCTCGAGACCAAAGTATTATCGGTGCACCTTCGATCTGATCGGGATCCCACGAATCTGGTTTTTCCATATGTTTGGTACGCTGATGCAATACTAGTGCAGTGAGCTACTCGGACGCGACTGACTTAAAATTGGTGCCACTCTGGTTACCACAAACATCGGGTTCTTGTGAAAATGGGAATAACTTGGTAAGAATCAGTCACTTTATGGCATCGATTTCCTAAACTATTTGAAAGTGTGAGTTCGGAAGACATTATTTATCCATCATCTTCGAAACGTAAAGATGAGAGAGGGTCTGGATACGGGACGTTGTTTTGTTAGATTAGTTCAAACTCCAGGGCTGCCTGTGGAGGAGAACGGCGTGGAACACAATAACTGGTCATCCGGGCCCTATCTATGGGCTTCTGTCTGTCTGGCTAGTTGATCTTTTCTCAAAATTGGTTATCCCACTTGCCAAGTCCGTGCACTTAAATGGTGATAACTGAAATACCCTTTTCATGTATGGTGTTTCACTAACACCAGGTCGACTACCAAAGCAATCGCACCTATGTGATCAGACCGATTGTTGCGTCCGTGTCATCTAATCGTTTGATCAAGTGATGTTCACAAACTTCCTGCATATTTTCAGACATCTTGCGTTTCTCTTCTCGCCGGTTTTTGTCACATTCGTCATCCGGGAGGATGAATGATTCTTCAGTGTAACAATTAATCCAATTGTGCCGCAATTGTTCATCTCTTTCGGAGTGCACTTCAAAGAAAACTGTTCGATTCACTCTGCTTGATTCGGACAGTTTATTAGTCAGTGGTGTTTGTTAGGTAATCAGCGCAACATCACCTCCTGCATGCCAGTCAATCACCGTTCATTCACAGACACAACCCCTGAACAAGCGACAGAAGAAGACNTTGCGCTAATTGTTTGCTCCCCGTTGTAGCGTTCTTCCTTGTTAGATTTCCCCACGCATGCGGACTTCATGGTAGATACTCGTATGGCCAGAACGGCTCAAAATGTAGCTTCCTTTTTGCAAGAAGTTGCCCAAAAATTGGAAATTTTGCGATCAAAGGAGTGTGCTCGCTTGTTGGAATTGAAAAGAGAGGAAGTAAGTCAGCCTTGTCGAGAAATGACGGTTCGTCTTCTGGACTGCGTGCTTGGTCACATTCTGCCTTGATAATGATGTGTGGAATCGTTCTTCGGTTAGCCCTTAACTTAAACCAGACAAATAGAATATGCAAATAACCATATCTTGGAACAACTCTCAATAACTTAATTTAATTGAACTAACTGATTCTCGGTTGAAGACGCTCCTAAAGGAGTTACTCAACATATGAATGAGGTGGGTGTGTGATCCGACAGCTGTGCATATCACTCTTCGAACGGGGCCCGCTTTCCATACTTACATGGGTCGATATGGACTGTTATCAGAACCCGACGACTTCTGCGAAAAAGATCAACTAATGATGCCATATCCATCCATTGTATTCAGTGTCTGTCGCAAAAATGCATGCACAGACTCACTGATATCAGCGCCGGACTATCAACCACACGATGAGTGGTCTAAGCCCGGTTGCTGTGACTACTTCCGTTTTGATTTGCGAATCGTGGTGCTGCCTAACCGACAGGTGACTTTTGTACCAGTTTACTGTGAACATCACGTGACGCAAAGGCAGGAATCTTAAAGCACACAAACCTTCTTGCTAGGATACTTCACGACAACATTATTTCCACCTTCAAACTTGTACGCTTCCGGTTTTTTTTTTAACAGATTGGAATTCGTCCGTCCACCTTTTTCTGTTGTCCCGTTTGTTAGAGGTTGAATTAAAGGAACCACTTTGTTCTCGAAAAAACAGGATTTACTCCAACCTACTGCCAGCCAACGGCTGTTCTTCGATTCAGACTTTCTCGTCAAACACGTTGGCCTTTGAATGTTCCATTGATTTTCCTGTTTTCGTTTGTCGCTTTCAGCAGTATCCAAGTCCACATACAGAACGATACTTTGTCAAGCATACTCTGCACTTCATCGTTGCTGTTAGTCCCATAGCTAAGTGAACTACTCACTCTCTGGGTATCAGTTTCTCTGTGCCTGTTCGTCATCATTTGGATAAAGACGGCTTAGTTTCCAATTGAAGTAGCGCATTGACAAAAAGCAGACTTGAGTAAAACAGAAAATAATCACTGGTACCACTTGTCAGTCCTACTGATACGAAAGTTCCTTTAGTTTCTCATGGGCTGAGTCTCTCGATCTAGCGGCAGACATTCCAACCACAG
>LOND01006840.1:0-12560 GCA_014220965.1 Paragonimus kellicotti
TTCAGATGCGCAGTTGCTCGTAACGTTCTCTGGAACTGTCTTCTTCGCAAGGGAGTACCAGGGAAATACGTGAATCTGTTGAGATCACTGTATGCTCACTCTGCAAGCAGGGTGAGAGTTTATGGACAGCTGTCTCGGGCGTTCATCAAGAGTGTCCGATTTCCACCTACCTGTCCAATTTTGTAATGGACGACATTCAGGAGGGTGCGCTTCAAGAGTCTAGTGAACTTGGTGTTGAGTTTCTTCCCGGCGCTCGATTGACCGATCTGGAGTATGTGGACGACATAGTCTTACTTAGCCCCTCTGCCGAGACATGCAGACCATGCTGAACAAGGTGAATGACCGGGCTGGTTTGTATGGAATGCACTTCGCACTTTCAGTGTAAAGTGCTGTCTCCGAAGAACTCAGAACCCTTCTTTTCTTACTCTTTCTACTCTTACTCCCTTC
The DNA here is from genome assembly GCA_014220965.1 of Paragonimus kellicotti. Classification (NCBI taxonomy): domain Eukaryota; kingdom Metazoa; phylum Platyhelminthes; class Trematoda; order Plagiorchiida; family Troglotrematidae; genus Paragonimus; species Paragonimus kellicotti. Next base: position 448 of record LOND01006840.1, read on the forward strand.
ATTGTAGGAAGTCCACTTGAGATTGTGGACATTTTCGCATACTTGGGTAGCACTATCTCGCCAGTCTGTAATATTGCCGGGTAGACAGCGGCCGGGATAGTGTTATTCGCCACGAGTTAAACTGTCAATCCTTGCATCATGTGTGGCAGTCAAAAAGACGTTCCATGTTGCGCTGAAAGGAAGGATATACAATGCTTGTGTAAGTTTCGGTTTTGCTCTATGGTTCGGAAACGTGGCCTGTTCGCAAGGAAGATATCAACAAGCTTGCTGTATTTGACCATCGTTGTCTCCGCCAAATAGCCCACATTAAGTGGACTGATCGCGTGAGCAATGTGTGCAGTTCGCCAGTCCGTATTCCGGAACGCTCGGGATGCGCGATCAATTGGTCAACTAATCACGTTGCACGGTCGGCCGATGGTTAGGTCACGTCCCGCATAGCCAGCACTCGATCGTACCGTACCGAGGCATTTATACTGAGACCCACCACACAGATGGGCTGAAAACCACATGGTGGTTAAGCACAGCATGGTATGAAACATGAAGACCCTGACTGCGCGCGCTGAGCAAAGTGGCGTAGGTGTCGTCCTGTCGACTTGAGGCCTCTGATTCATTCAAACTGCTGAGTTGGAGCGCTATCCGAGTTACAGTGTGGTCGCATTTCAATGGTTACCTGCATGCATGCCATTTCTAGTTCTTTCCTTAGACTTCTATTAATTTTCAACCTTCTTAGTAACGTTTTCTTCTAGGATATTCCACGTCACTGTTGAGGTGAGCGGCAGCCCGAGCCACAGTACCTTTTGGTCAGGCTCATGGCTGTTATGATGATGATGATGGCTGCACAAACAGACACTCTCAGTGGATCAATGCTACAATTCCTGATCCCATCTCCCTTAAAACTAACTGACCACTTGATAAACACATTCGCGATCAACTGTGTCCACCAGATTTAACGTGTTATTGGCACCTGACCTGTACGCTTAACCAACACTATCTTGCCATCGGAGTTAGTTGGTTATCAAAGTCTAGTTTGTCTTAAGCACCTTCAATTATATAACTAATCCATCTAACCAGACGAGACCACCGTGACAAAAGTTAGACGGATAAATGAAGTTACCGACTGCCAATAAGTTATTGTAAAATAATACACTGCTGGTAGGTATAAAATACGGCTTGATTCAAACAGAAATAAGTTTAAGAGAATGTTAGCAAGCAACACAAAATGTAACGTACTCTAAATGTTCAAAACTGACTCCTGGGTCTAATGGCTGATCGAAAAACGGCTGACTATACTCTGCTGCAAGTGCGGCGGGTTCCAGCACCAAACTAACACAAGCGGAGAGCAAGGAGGGGAAAAACTGGCCTATCAGGTCCCGAAACCAGTCGAGATCCGTCTCAGGTAAACCATCCTGAATCGAGCGTAGAGCACCGCAATCCGCAAGTATACACAGGGCTCGGTCCAAGGTGCCGGCAGGCAAACAGTTTTTCGTAAAAAATGAGCGAACTTCGGTACTCAGTTTTGTATCGGACTCAACGGAGAGTCCGAATAGCATTCCGAATTTTGCCAACAACTGGAAGGTGAGAATAGCATAAAACCATAACAACAACTAATATGATTCACAAGATAAACTGTCAACCAAAACTGAGCAGAGCCCAAAACAGCAGACCTATCTGCTTTATGTAAAAAAAACTCCTACAGTTCAAAGTAAACGGTACCGTGGTTGCAAGATTGTCTCAATCAGTCAGCACCCATATATACATGCAGTGTTGACAAGGACCACAACGGCGAAGCACAAGTGGAAGCAACTGTGGTTGAGCGTTTAGAAGCGGCAAGACGGTTGTGTCTAATGTAGGGTTAATGATGTAGTGGTCAATACGGTTGCCTCGAAAAAGCGTGGAGCGAATTGCGAATCCCGGTGGTAGCAAGCACGTGAACAAGAACGAAACTCGAATCAGAACAGACTGGCCGAAGAGATTATCTTAATGCGAAATCTGCAACCAAAATGTGAGTGGTGAGCGAGCTACAATCGAATACACACAAATAATAACATGTCAACAAGGGCAATATATAGCCTAGTTTCAGGGTATCAAAAGCTATATTAACTTTGTCAATTTAATGAACAAACATGCCCAAGAAGACAGTAAACAAAAGATTCTGATTTGGATGAAGGTTTAGGAGCAGCTGCAGCTTGGCGAAAGCTGCAAGCTGTCCAAGTATCATACTGGAAACGAAGGTGATGATCCGTTACTTTGTTGACAAGTTGTAGCAGAGCATCCCACTAATGGGTTCAGTAAGAAGGAGCAAAAAGGCTTCTGGATTAAGTCGCAGATACACTATTCATATGTGTAAATTCGTAATAGACAGATTCAAACAAAACGAAAAATAAGAACAACAACCATGAACATGACATGTACTGGACATCGGACGATTTCCGGCGATCGCTGGGGCCCTCGTTAACACTGGAATGACCAACACGTCAAGTTCGAATATTTTTCAACTTCTGAGCTATGTAGCCATGCAACTCTAGAACGCTTAGGTTTGTCATTTCCTGTCATTTCCTGTTAATATAAATTCCATACCTTAATCTTGGGGGACAAATCGTACAGACTGATCGGACGCTAGAGATGGCTGAATCTGTCCTATCTATAGACACAGTCTGATGCAACTAACAGTGCAACTGTAACAAACGAACGCAGTGATGTCGATTAGAAGTGTGACTAGTTGAGAATGTTGTTCAGGATATATGACGAAAAATCCTATACAACTTACGAGGAAGAAAAGTTGCAATTAAATGTGACAACAATATAAACGCACAGTTTGTTTTGTTTACCGCAAGATGAGTGGATTTTGAAAACCCAGTAGTAGCCGCACGTCGGATGATCGCGGGGAGTTCATGTGGTAATTTGTGCTGACTGGCTCGCCAGTCCAGAAAGCGCACACTGAGACAGATACATGAGCGGATGGACAAATGGTATCAGTAAGACTACTGTTACGAAACCCAGATTTTAGAAGCTAAGACGATCAACAAACATTAGGCCAGTGCAGTAAATATATTTTATTGTCTTATTGTTTCAGTCGCAGATGGGCTCCGGCGAAAGTTAAAGATGAGGGACACGAATTGGTGTAGTGGCCAAACATCATCAACGAACATATTCACTGTTACTCAAGGTTTAAAAAAGAAGTATACTCATTATGTATATGATGCATTCTTAGTTTTTATCGATGAGCTTATGTTCTGAAGTATCAAGAATCATTCTGAATACCGCGAATGCTCTGTCTTTTTGCAAGAGCTGGAGACGTTAATTTATTCACAGACTGCTCGAAGAGCGTATGGAAGAAGCCATTATGTGAAGATCCCTTGGTCTGAAAAGTTTGAAGTTCCAATGTTCAGGAAACTACGCCTCAAAAGCGATTTCGTTCGATCTAAAAGCACTTCTGTTTTGACAATAAAATCAGTAGCAACAAACGAAGCATGTCCGGGGACTGTAGGACTGTTAACAAACTTCAATTCTCCCTCATCACAGATGAGCAACCGATGGTATTGAAAACCAGAAAACCATAGTGAGAATTTTTTCAGCGAATGAACAGGAGCAGGTACACGTCCTCAAACGGCCGTCTAATAGGGACATCTTGCAGTGCTCTTCTCATTGCCCACAGAGTTCAGGCAAGCGTGATCAGATACTTACCAAATGGAGTTAATAAGTCCGGCGTTTATCCACGATTCAATCAAGCTAGTGCGTTCAAATGAATCACAGTGGACAAAAAGGCCCAAATGGTGCGTCCTCCATTGCTAGGCTCTCTTACTAGATTGAGCCTGTTCCACTGTTCATCCCAACCTGACGTTTAATTTTGACAGGCTGGTGAGCAGTATGCATCCCAATAATACTGAAGCCTACAGAGGGCGACAGAAAAGGATTGGTCCTGTTGATTTCTTCAGGCTTGAGTCGAAGAAGCGCGTGAGATGAGTGTGAACGACGTCATCCAGAAGAGACCTACTACTGCTATGGTGCTGAAAGTTGAGCAGCACCTCCTCGATACACGTTTCATGCATGGGTGACGGATGTAATTAATCGGGAAAAAAATAACTACCGAAGTTGCACTGTGTCAATCGTAAGGTGTTCGCATCGTATTCATACGCTTGAACTGATTGTTTTAAATAGGCGACTAACGAGATTAGACGAAATGTTGATATTTCCGGATTCATAAATTAGATAAAGAGAGCCAAATGCTTCTGGCTTTCCACACGGAAAGCGTAATTCTAAGAAACGATCGAGAAGACTATTAGGGCTGTTCAATGAACAAATTTAAGACCGTTGCCTATCTATTAACTGTTATCGCTGAATCACTGCCAGTCGTCATCAATATGTAGGTTCGTGTTGTATAATAACGAAAAACAAACATATCAAGGGCAACACGTTAAAACGATCTTCATGATAAATAGCTGAGTAAATACACGTAACTTATGAAATCGCAACACTTACAAGCTCCTCTGTGGACGTTAACTTCATGGCGCATTTCCATGTAGCCATGCAAACCTGGTAGGCCGCAGCGTGCACCGATTTTGGTCGACTGGTATCGAGACAGCGCAGTGCAGTGCGGAGAACTGAGTTGATGTACGGTTTGTAGATAGTTAACGGGATCGACCGACCGGAATATCGAGTCAGAAATTTAATCCATTCTGCACCGACTGTAAGACCAAGTTCCACAATATCTGAAGGTCTAGATGGATATACATATAACAAGAAACAGATGAATTAATAGAAAGCCTTGGTTACCGAGAAGAGGGTATACTCACGGAAATAATATGAGAAAGTAACCAGTACCTATCAATTCTTTACCATTAGGGAACTTTTTTGCTAAAACATTGATTTTCAATTCGGTCAAAGAAAACAGAAGTGATAGGTCTGTGAAAAAAACCCAAAACAATTTCGCATCTGGTCTGCCCTCAACGTTCGACGCAAATGAGCGGACGCGAGATGGTTCCGAACGGGTAAACCAAAACAGTAATGTCACCTCCATTGTTTTTGATCGACTAATTCACATTTTAAAAAGCTGGTCAGGTATTAATCTTGTAGATTTGGTAAAAAAGAAATAGACAGTGCAGCTGTTAACTGCCACACATGAACAGCCTACACTACACCAACAGCGAAAAGCCTCTACAGTTCGTTGACAAATTGTTTCTCATGACATGACAAGATTAACAAGTTACGTTAGTGACAAATGTTCCGACATACTGACAGGTTGAATGCACTCTATGAAGATGTAAAGGAACAGGCGGAACAGTGTCGATAGCGTACCACAAAGTACATTTGGTTCAAATACTTCTATTCATATGATTGCGAAAAAACCAGGATCTATAATTCGATCATAATCGATCACACTTTTTAACGAAGTAGTCATCTGAAGCAAAATTGAGAACAAAACAAAAGGAAGACTAACGGCTCACTTGGTAGCCAGTAGATTGAAAAAGTGCTGCTCCATTTTCGACGATGACAGATCGATCTTATCGGTTGAAAATAGGCAGTGCATAATTGTATTCAAATCCAGTTCTGAGGGATTACTTTTGGCAAGCATGAAATGTTTCAACAAAGTGAGCAGCGAATGTAAGGAAGAACTGTCCGAATGCAGGCATTGAGATGCAACAGAAACCAATTGAAGCACACGCGGACGTAAAGGTTCCCAACAGATGGCAGCCTGACAGACAGCTCCGAATAAACCACTCGCAGCATTCAAGCTATCCCAATCTGGAGACGTCAGGCTGGAGCTAATCGTCCCTGGTTGGTTATTTAACCGAAATACCTTTGTCCACAAATGACCAGCTAATGGTTGCAGTGAAGACGGTTCAATTTGGGGTTGTTGAAGAGAACTGATGTGGTCTACTGTTGTGCAAACATCACTGGCGACGGTCGCTCCTGGAATCGTCACCAACGGTTGCTGGAACTGGTCTAGAAACAGTGCACATATTGTAAAGGCAGTACTGGAAACATCTTTGTTTGGATGCTCCAATGAAGAGGAGAGAGCGTTTGCAAAGCTGAAATATAAAACACACGTAACGGTTACATACTAACAAAAGATTATTCACCACAGTGAAAAAAGTTTGTGATCCTTTTTTCGAAGAAAATATGGGGAATAAGGTAGAGAGCCGCAGTAGTTAGATTAGTGACGACGCCACGACCTACATCGGAGGATAACTTGAACGGTTCGGTCTAAGGAGGTCAATTATCTATCCTCGCTGGACGACCTCAGGATGTATCGAATTTTAGGCGACCAAATGCAACATGTACAGAAAGAAGTGAGTCTGGTATGGATAAGGATTGGAAATAGGAAAAACATGAATTTGCATCACCGGTGGCGAACGATTAATATTTGTCAAGTGATTTAGAAACAAAAAAGGACTAGAACAAAATTTGAAAAAAGCACACAATCGTACCATTCTAAGTATGGATTCACATCCTCCCAGCGATAAGTCATCTTTGAACGGAGCACGATCCGAAACAGTTCAAGTGTGACAAGTAGCTGCTTTGGATTAATGTCAGTACGATTGAATTCATTGAAAAATGCTCTGCAATAAGAACGCAAGCAATGGGGTTAATACCAGCAACAACTGTTGTAAGAGTAGCAGAGAATTTAGGTTTAGTGTACTCACTGATAAGGTGGCTTCACAAACTCTTTCCAACAATCGACTAACAGCTCAAACAGATCGATCAAACCCTGTCGCGAAAGAGATGTGGATCGTTTTGGGGCAGATGACTGAACCGTGCCAATTTTTTCTTCCAACGATCCCAAATGAGCAACAAACATGGATAACACCTGTGTTCCCAAGAGACATTCCTCCGGGGTGCATGGGACGACACGCTGTGGCTGACTCTGTTCGGCCCAACCCGCTAGAATCAAACATAAGTCTGTGAACAGGGTTGTGAAGGCGGGGCTCGGGACCGAGCAGATGACCATACCGGCCGGGTTTGCCAAAAGAAAGCGCGATATAATTGTGAACCATGGTTGACCGTGGGGTAGGAATACCTAAAAATAAACACTGAAGGGTGATTTACTGCCAACAACCAAATGAGATGGGTTTTCATCCCAGTAGATCAAGAGCGTGAATCGGAATCTGACAAATGATTCACTTATAAATCACTGAGACCTAAGTCGCTGGTCCGAATCCTGGTTGCTAACAGACTGGATAGGTTTTAAGAAAGTTTGTCAATCCGTCTAAATTCTTAGAGAGGGCGCGAGATCTATATATTTTCCAGTCTAAGATGTCTCGATGTCAACTTAAGATGGCCCAAGTGGGCCAGCTGAGTTTAAACGTTAAACAGAGTCGCACGGCTAATTTGCACGTGAACAGGCTGAAAAATACATTGATTAGTTGGCTCTTACAGAGTGAGAGGAGGTGGTCCCACCAGATGCGGAGAATGAGGAAAGTTAGCTCACTTGGACCCAATTACCTGGGACATCTTAAACTGACAGCTTAAACCGGAAAAGGTACAGTCTCTTTAATTGTCAAACACATACACAGTGACCATTCTCGAAACCACCAGGATGGTATTGAAGCACACAATGGGACGCCTCTTACAATTTAACAAAGCGCTATCAACTTAACACACTCGTGGTGACACTACGGTCTCTTTAATAATTAGGTAATTGTGCGAACTAGCTACGATTCGGATCATGACGACAACTTGATCCATATATCAATTGTTTACCGTAATTTTATATGGTTATGGTTTTGAAACCCGCCTGTCTATTTTGTCCTATGTGTGTACCCTATGTTCAAGTTACACGCATATGGGCGCGTTCAACTTGTACATGCTACGCTGGTTAATATTACACACTTTACGCTTTCCGAGTTTAGTACCGAAGTGCTTGTAATGAACTAACGGTTTCAAATGTGCTTGATCAGTTCATTCTAGCTCTGTGAAACCCGTAGTTCATAACGGGAGGCAAAGTACCAGTCACGGATTACGTGACAACATCAGGCATACACACAAAATGCCACTGGAAAGAGGCGACGGATGGATCAGTAATAATGCTAAACTGTACAGAAAGAAGAAAGTGCATAAACCAACCGTTCATGTTGTGAACTCTAAAAAGGAACTGTGTTTCAGGTAAATCAGAGGAGAGGAGGAGAACAAAAAGATGAGACCTACGGGGGTCCCCGCATTATATCTACTGGCTGAACTGTTCGTTCGTCGCCGGCTCTCTATCACTGCTGGAAGCCCTTTAGAGTCCACACCGTCAAGTATTAATCGTCGAGATGCAATGATCGTCATAATAAATAATAAACACATCGGCTTCATCACTGAAGCATTGGTTTACGAGTTCCATGAACTGAATATTGGGCAGAATACCTACCTGTAACAAGCAGTAATCGTAGAAATTACGTTTCAGTATTGCAAATGTTACAGGCTCGAGTATCACAAAAACAAATTCCAGTCAAAAACGGTAGTGATCATGAAGTGTGTTTACGATAAAGGGATAGCACCAAACACGGATTTCACACATTCACTCACCTCGGGAGAGTTGACCAACAGCTTGAGAATAAACGTCTGCACATTCACTGATACATTTGGAGCATTGAACTCTCGACGTAGGTATTGCAACCAAAAAGGTTCTTCCGTGTCCACCTGCAAAATTGAAGAAAAAAGGGTCTGTAAATGGAGGTCAAGAAGGCGAAAAAGCAGTTTAAGCAGCAAGGTTAACGTGACAACAACCACAACCAACTTGATTTGGATTTGATGCAGCACGTAGTTGATATAGATGCTTCAGAAGCCCAGTGAAACCCGCCATCAAAGGTTCGCAGTTCACGGAGTCCTGTACTAGGCGTACACCAGGAAGCTGTCGAGAATGTTTCGACTTGGGAGTGTCGTGCAAAATGTTACCAAGAAGTGGTGACTCTTCAGAAGGCGCAGGTGCATCGGTGTGTTTGTCAGTTTGATATTGTGCAAGCCACTGAAATAATAACAATTAGAAATACCGATGCTTCAACTTTCCTCTTAAACAGAAAGTTAAACGACACACAGCAGAAATGTCCTAGCAAAATCGGATGGAATGAATCTGACGACACAAAGTGTAAAAATCTGAAGAGTACCAGCGCAGAAATGATACAGTTTAAGGAAATTTTGAAACAGCTAAGTATGGCACGGTCGATGACCACCAACATAGATCAGTAGTCCAACGATTAACGAGAACGGATATCGTTGGGATAGATTACTACTGACTGGAAACTCATCAGAACCCGTAGCAAACCCTTCGTATTAATACTGACCTTTTTGATTGCTTTCACTGTTTCTAACAATACTGAGCAACATTGTTTACGAGTAGAAATAAACAATTATATATAGGTACGCATATCAGTATATGAAAACACATACGTATCGGTACACGCTTCGACTTTAATGATTTGGGTTCCGATTGGATAATGCAGTCATTTAGGGGAACAATCATCATGACGTGAATCATATACACAGGTGTGCGCTGGACAGATCCAGCAACCGCTGACTGACAAATTCGCACACACAAGTCCCTCAATAATGGAGATCACGTAGATTAACATATGAACCACAAAAGCCTCCAAAGATCTGAGTGAAACAAGGGACGAACAAAGCAAGTACGCAAGGACCTACACATAGTGGCGCCAGATGGTCTAAACACTGTCCACTATGATGGGAGATTTTTCGGCGAAATGCACGGATGGATGCACGGGCACAAATGGCCGACCAATGCATTGTGTTGTTCTCCTCGATCCCACAGAATTCAGATAAACATGATAAGACTTCGCCAAACAAAGTTATAAGGACTAGTGTTTATCCATGTTTCTGTAAGCATGTGGTATGTGTATGATTCACAATGGATCGCGGTGCTCCACTGATGTACGATCCACTAGATGGCTTAGTGACCAGACTGTTCGCGTCCAACTGTCCGTCCTGGGTTGGTGCTCAATTTCAGCAAGCTGGTGAAAATTGTGCATCTGGGTGAGTTGCGAACAGGTTGAACAAAACTGAAAAAGGTTCTATTTTGACTTTCCATTCCTCCACGAACATCTCAGCAAGCATGAATGCAGTAAAACTAAGGTGGATGGTCCAACGTTGCCGCCTTTATAATGGCTTATTTGTACTGCTTGAAGATAGTTACACTGGAAAATACTCTCGGTAAGTGCTGTACGAATTAGTTCGAAGTTCTCAGTGTTGTTGTAGATCAAGAAGTTGGAAAAATAACCAGAGAACAACGAACTTCGCTGGACCTAGTTTGCCGACATAATTCCCATAGTGAAGCTCCTTCTGTCGAATTCTTCTGCTGTAATGTGGGAAATGTCAAACATCGTTTCATCGAAACAGATATCATGTGTGATATTCAATCTATCTAATCACACATACAAAGTGAACCATTTTAATCGTTATCATCCTTGAAAACAGACACATATTCTGCTCTTTTTAAACATCCGTTTTGTACGTGCTAGAAGTTGAATTGTCACGAGTTCGCCAACACTAACTACGCTATCCATGAATAGGGGAGGCTTAAAAGCAGCGCCTAAGGAGATTTCGCTGGTGCTGTAAATAAACGGCTATATTTGTACTTAGGTTTGAATGCCGGTATGATCGGAGAGACCACATTATGTCTTGAATTGTCAAATACAGTTGTCTGAGGGATTACTGGTATACTGAAATCGTGATCATCTAAAACGGTGACATTGCAGGTAGAAAACAAACGGTGAAAAAAGTTTGTGATCCTTTTTTCGAAGAAAATATGGGGAATAAGGTAGAGAGCCGCAGTAGTTAGATTAGTGACGACGCCACGACCTACATCGGAGGATAACTTGAACGGTTCGGTCTAAGGAGGTCAATTATCTATCCTCGCTGGACGACCTCAGGATGTATCGAATTTTAGGCGACCAAATGCAACATGTACAGAAAGAAGTGAGTCTGGTATGGATAAGGATTGGAAATAGGAAAAACATGAATTTGCATCACCGGTGGCGAACGATTAATATTTGTCAAGTGATTTAGAAACAAAAAAGGACTAGAACAAAATTTGAAAAAAGCACACAATCGTACCATTCTAAGTATGGATTCACATCCTCCCAGCGATAAGTCATCTTTGAACGGAGCACGATCCGAAACAGTTCAAGTGTGACAAGTAGCTGCTTTGGATTAATGTCAGTACGATTGAATTCATTGAAAAATGCTCTGCAATAAGAACGCAAGCAATGGGGTTAATACCAGCAACAACTGTTGTAAGAGTAGCAGAGAATTTAGGTTTAGTGTACTCACTGATAAGGTGGCTTCACAAACTCTTTCCAACAATCGACTAACAGCTCAAAGAGATCGATCAAACCCTGTCGCGAAAGAGATGTGGATCGTTTTGGGGCAGATGACTGAACCGTGCCAATTTTTTCTTCCAACGATCCCAAATGAGCAACAAACATGGATAACACCTGTGTTCCCAAGAGACATTCCTCCGGGGTGCATGGGACGACACGCTGTGGCTGACTCTGTTCGGCCCAACCCGCTAGAATCAAACATAAGTCTGTGAACAGGGTTGTGAAGGCGGGGCTCGGGACCGAGCAGATGACCATACCGGCCGGGTTTGCCAAAAGAAAGCGCGATATAATTGTGAACCATGGTTGACCGTGGGGTAGGAATACCTAAAAATAAACACTGAAGGGTGATTTACTGCCAACAACCAAATGAGATGGGTTTTCATCCCAGTAGATCAAGAGCGTGAATCGGAATCTGACAAATGATTCACTTATAAATCACTGAGACCTAAGTCGCTGGTCCGAATCCTGGTTGCTAACAGACTGGATAGGTTTTAAGAAAGTTTGTCAATCCGTCTAAATTCTCATTACTCACAAGCGAAAGTGGTTGAGCGTTCACATATGATAATTCGGTCGTGCCTAATGTGAGGTCAATGGCGCAGTGGTAAACACGGTTGCCTCATGAAAGCGTGGCCGGAGTTCTAGTCCCGGCCGTGGCAAGGATATGCACTACTGACGAGCTCTAATGAGAGCGAAACTCGAGTCTAGTGCTTCTTTTCGAAAGGGCCGACTGGAAAGTCTATGGGAATGCGACAGCTGCGATCAATTGTGGGTGATGTTCAACTTGAAATTACCAAATCC